>JAVTVY010054600.1:0-29443 GCA_036873755.1 Hanleya hanleyi | reverse complement strand
TAACGCGAAGACGCGAAGCGATAATGCGAAGACGCGAAGCGATATTGCGAAGTCGCGAAGCGATAGTACGAAGCGATACGCGAAGTCGCGAAGCGATGCGCGAAGTCGCGAAGCGATACGCGAAGTCGCGAAGCGATACGCGAAGTCGCGAAGCGATACGCGAAGTGGTATGAAAGAAATCACTGCGCATGTCACGCTCAATTCGGAACGAGGCTTCACTCAGCACTGTTGATATTGGTTGACTGTCGAATTTCAGGTATAATTTCAAATTTATCACATTAATATTGATGGCTGTTGTACCACAATAAGAGTTAGATTGCTATAATGGCTATGTTTACGCAAACATCTATTTTCCTAAATGTATTTCAACCATTAACAGATTGATTTCCTCTCCATTTACAGGATACCACTGAATGCAGGGCGTATTTCCCCACCCCCACATTCTCATTGTTTGATTTCTTATCCTGAATTTCATATATATTCCCAGTTGCAAAGCTAATAAAGTGAACTGTTAAATTTCACAGTTTCTACAGCTTCGAATTATAGTTACTGAACCTTTATTTCCACAAGTAAATATCCCCAGACCGCGACTTAAGGGTGAAGGAGGGTAAGTGTGGGCGGGTGAGATGGATAATTCAATGCAGTCACCAGCCTGTTCACTACAATCGATCCTAGTTTGCTGGAAATGGCAATCTGGTCATTGTCGTATAAATTAAACTATTTAATGATACTCCTCATCTACAGATTGTGTTTATGGGTTGTTCTGTATTTTTTTCTGTTAACAAGTTATATCTTGAGATAAAACAAAAAGAAATACAAAACAAAATATACAGTTTTTTTTTATGTTTTTCATGATATATGATATATATCGTATAATGTAGAACATTCAAACCCGGTTATATTTTCTTTGCATGTAATAAATTATGAGTAGACACTCGATTATAGTCCACATAGTCAGCTGAGAATACTCAGTTTACTACCTAGAAATATAGTTCTTGCATTTCATCCATGACAATTTCAATAAAATGACAGGAACGTGTGTTTCATTGTGGCAATACAACGGCTACAGTTGTATATACCATGCTAGATACCCGTCTGGTACAAAAAATAGCATGGGAAAACAATGACTACAGAAGTAGTGTATGCAAATGTATACCAGCAAAGCAAGGCAAAGTACCCATCATTCAATACTTTCGTAGTTCTCTTCAGTCCCTAGTAAATCAATATATTTGGCTTATGGTTATACAATAGCATCTGCCAGTAAATCCCTATCTATATTGGTGTGTGGTTAGTGTAATATTTCCTGGTAAAACGCTATTCATCTGTGATTGAGGTGGTTATTATGATGGCCGAGAGGGGCCATCGCACTTCGCCCTCAAGAAGTATGGGGCGAAGTCGCGATAGTACGAAGACGCGAAGCGATAATGCGAAGTCGCGAAGCGATAATTCGAAGTCGCGAAGCGATACACGAAGTCGCGAAGCGATATTGCGAAGACGCGAAGCGATATTGCGAAGTCGCGAAGCGATAACGCGAAGTCGCGAAGCGATACGCGAAGTCGCGATGCGCAAAGTCGCGAAGCGATGCGCGAAGTCGCGAAGCAATATGCGAAGTCGCGAAGCGATACGCGAAGTCGCGAAGCGATACGCGAAGTCGCGAAGCGATACGCGAAGCCGCGAAGTGGTATGAAAGAAATCACTGCGCATGTCACGTTCAATTAGGGTTTTACTGAAAATGTTACCATAACCACCTCAATCACAGATCTAAGGATTTACTGGAAATATAACCGCACATCCAACCCGGATAAGTTTTACATGTTTACTAGGAAATATTTTAGTTACAATACATCGAAAATGAATAGCGTTTTACCAGGAAATATTACACTAACCAAACACCAATATAGATAGGGATTTACTGGGAGATGCTATTGTATAACCATAAGCCAAATATATTGATTTACTAGGGACTGGAGAGAACTACGAAAGTATTGAATGATGGGTACTTTGCTTCGCTTTGCTGGTATACATTTGCATATACTACTTATACTACTTCTGTAGTCATTGTTTTCCCATGCTATTGTACCAGACGGGTATCTAGCATGGTATAGTAGCCGTTGTATTGCCACAATGAAACACACGTTGCTGTCATTTTATTGAAATTGTCATGGATGAAATGCAAGAACTATATTTCTAGGTAGTAAACTGAGTATTCTCAGCTGACTATGCGGACTATAATCGAGTGTCTACTCATAATTTATTACATGCAAAGAAAATATAACCGGGTTTGAATGTTCTACATTATACGATATATATCATATATCATGAAAAACATAAAAAAAAAAACCTGTATATTTTGTTTTGTATTTCTTTTTGTTTTATCTCAAGATATAACTTGTTAACAGAAAAAATACAGGAGAACCCATAAACACAATCTGTAGATGAGGAGTATCATTAAATAGTTTAATTTATACGACAATGACCAGATTGCCATTTCCAGCAAACTAGGATCGATTGTAGTGAACAGGTTGGTGACTGCATTGAATTATCCATCTCACCCGCCCACACTTACCCTCCTTCACCCTTAAGTCGCGGTCTGGGGATATTTACTTGTGGAAATAAAGGTTCAGTAACTATAATTCGAAGCTGTAGAAACTGTGAAATTTAACAGTTCGCTTTATTAGCTTTGCAACTGGGAATATATATGAAATTCAGGATAAGAAATCAAACAACGAGAATGTGGGGGTGGGGAAATAAGCCCTGCATTCAGTTGTATCCTGTAAATGGAGAGGAAATCAATCTGTTAATGGTTGAAATACATTTAGGAAAATAGATGTTTGCGTAAACATAGCCATTATAGCAATCTAACTCCTATTGTGGTACAACAGCAATCAATATTAATGTGATAAATTTGAAATTATACCTGAAATTCGACAGTCAACCAATATCAACAGTGCTGAGTGAAGCCTCGTTCCGAATTGAGGGTGACATGCGCAGTGATTTCTTTCATACCACTTCGCGTATCGCTTCGCGACTTCGCGTATCGCTTCGCGACTTCGCGTATCGCTTCGCGACTTCGCGCATCGCTTCGCGACTTCGCGCATCGCTTCGCGACTTCGCGTATCGCTTCGCGACTTCGCGTATCGCTTCGCGACTTCGCGCATCGCTTCGCGACTTCGCGCTTCGCTTCGTACTATCGCTTCGCGACTTCGCACTATCGCTTCGCGTCTTCGCATTATCGCTTCGCGTCTTCGCGTTATCGCTTCGCGTCTTCGCGTTATCGCTTCGCGTCTTCGCGTTATCGCTTCGCGACTTCGCAATATCGCTTCGCGTCTTCGCAATATCGCTTCGCGACTTCGCGTATCGCTTCGCGACTTCGCATTATCGCTTCGCGACTTCGCATTATCGCTTCGCGACTTCGCATTATCGCTTCGCGTCTTCGTACTATCGCGACTTCGCCCCATACTTCTTGAGGGCGAAGTGCGATGGCCCCTCTCGGCCATCATAGGTTATGGTAACATTTTCAGTAAAACCCTAATTGAACGTGACATGCGCAGTGCTTTCTTTCATACCACTTCGCGTATCGCTTCACGACTTCGCGTATCGCTTCGCGACTTCGCGTATCGCTTCGCGACTTCGCGCATCGCGACTTCGCGAATATCGCTTCGCGTCTTCGCGTTATCGCTTCGCGTCTTCGCAATATCGCTTCGCGACTTCGCGTATCGCTTCGCGACTTCGCATTATCGCTTCGAGACTTCGCATTATCGCTTCGCGTCTTCGTACTATCGCGACTTCGCCCCATACTTCTTGAGGGCGAAGTGCGATGGCCCCTCTCGGCCATCATACAATACTATGTCGGTATGCGAAACTAAAATATATAATTTCTGAAATGGCTATATACTGAACCTTCATCCCCCGATTTGGTCACACAAATCTCACAATGAATTTCGGCTATGGCAGGTCAAGTGTTGCGATATTCATGTATTTTTTCAATTCAATCCAACATATATTCATTCAATTTTGATTAAATTTATATATGCAAAGATTTCATACATGTCCTGTTGGAATCTATATTTATATGCAATAACTTAAAATTTGTGCATTCGAAAGCGTTTTAGCTCAGTTAAATTTTTGGTTCTATAATTTTTGTTATGCGATGTTTTTTTTATTTGTTATCGAAGCAGATGTAAAATAAATGTGCAATAATTGCATTGTGGGTAATATCAAACCCTGCTTATTTGGATATGTAACGAGGCTTTTCATTGGTTATTGAGAAATCGACGGCGAAAATGGCGGTATCTTCGAGATATGTGTCGGTTTGTCTGCAAGATTGCAAATTGAGCAAACAGACCCTCCTGTCACAATTCTCTGGAGCCATCGGGCTAAAATATTCGCCGTCCAATGTAAGAGAAAGAGACTGATTTGCTTTGGTCAGTTTCCCTACATTCAAGGCGTTTGGTTGTGATTTGACACTAAGAATGGAGACAGACACACATTATCAAAGACGACTTCGACAGACTTCGACAGCCAAAGGCGAGATTTATCCCTGTAAATGGAGGCAAATCGACTGCCAAAGATGCCGCCATTTTCGCCGTCAATTTCCTAATAGCCAACGAAAAGCCTCGTTACATATCTCTAATAGGCGGGGTTAGGTATTACCCACAATGCAATTACTGCACATATATTTTACATCTACTTCGAATACAAATAAAAAAAAACATCGCATCAAAATTATCGAATCAAATGAAAGATGTAACTGAACGAAAAAGGTTTCCAATACATAACTTTTAAGTTATTGCATATAAATATAGATTCCAACAGAATATGTATGAAATTTTTGCATATATTTATAATTATTGAATATAAATTTAATCAGAATTGAATGAATATATGTTGGAGTGAATGAAAAAATATATTACTGAATATTTCAACACTTGCCCTGCCATATCCGGCGATAGGTTCACACTCATACGGCAATTGTGTAATGTGATATTGCTATTAGGTTGGTTCAATTGACGCATGGTGTAAAGTGTAGCTGTTGAATTGTTAGGTATTGGTATCTCTGAAACTTTGGAAGTATTCCCAACGAGACTTCAGCTCTACTGCAATAAAGAAGTTGGTATTCATAAAATAGCCTTGTCTTATGTATATGTGCATGAATCGAATTCAGAATTATTTGAGTCTAAACCGTAAAAACTGTGATTTAGGATTCTATGCAAATGAAACTAGATTCATGAGCTAAACATATATTGAAATGAATTGTATTTTCAGATCTAATCTCTTTGGAACGTATAATATCCCGAATAATTATTTGCATTATGTCTGCTATGCATTCCAATTTTTCGTTTGTGCCCATACTATTAATCATGTTTCGCGAGTTCTACTTTTGTACCAAATGTTACAATCGTCCTGCAACATGTGCAAGTGTTACCATATTAGCGGAGTATCGCATCTTATTAAATAACTATCTATGATATGAACCTAATACAAGGATATCAGCCTGCTTCATATGGACACCAAATCGGGCCAATATGAGAAAGGTGGGCCAATACAGGAAAGCCGGTCCAATATGGGAAAACAGGGCCAATACGACGGGGCCAATATGACATTCAACATGGCGACGATCCTCAATTCGTGATCTACTCCGATTGATGCCACTGTATTCTCATACTATGAAGGGATATTCGTTAGCTTCTATGATAATTTTCGATCTTCTGTGATTAATTTTGGATAGATCTAAAATGTACCGGTACTCAAAACCTTGAAATCAAGAGTGGCCATTCATGCTGAAATAGACTATAGTGACACGAGCGGGACATCGACATGCCAGGCACAAGCAGACAGCAAAACAGTGATCGAACACTGATGAATAAAGCGATAACCACAGTGATATTTTAAGAAAGAAGATGATGCCATACTTGCAACCAGTTGAGCTATTCACATGTGGATGGAACCGATAGAAATTAAATGCGAAGGAAACACCTGCATGGAGGATGATGTTGAAAACTAGGGTCTCCATAGGTCTTCGATCACCATTTGGATCATTCACCATATTTCAAGGTTGTATTTTGTCTCATCGTCCTCATCAAATAAAATAGTATGCTTTCATGATCTATATTGCCGATCGAAATTTCTTCTACTTTTATCTGTTTGACTCCTGTTTCCTACCTCTAAGAATCCAGCCTAGTTTGAAGATGATCGGCCAATTGACCATCTCGATTATCGCCCGATCCCGATTATTGATTAAATTCTACTGTGGAGGGAATCCACTTTCCGAATATGATGGTACTTTGAAGCCACATTAATCGTGGGAAATTAGGGAGCCTTCTGTTGAGGAATATATATCCTGATTTGGAGGAGTCGCAGTACTAAAATATTCCTTGATACATGTACTGTAGTGTATGAATCAAAGATTGTAGGTGAGTTATTTAATAAAAATGTCATTAACCAAGTATTTTCATATTGACCTTGTTATAGGTCCTCGGTCAGCCGTATTGGCCCTCGGCCTGCGGCCTCGGACCAATACGGCAGACCTCGGACCTATAACAAGGCCAATATGAAAACACTTGGTTAATAACATAATATTATTGGTTCTCTGTCTTATTGTTATGATGTCACACATCGTTGTCGAGTGTAAACTTCTCACATTTCCGCTATAATTCTTTGAGATATTTCGCAGTGGTTCTCAGTGATTATGTTTGTATTAAAAGCCCCCAGTCAAACTCGTAAATATCGTATTTTGTTATTGTAGTTTGAATACTAACAAAAGTGATGTTCGTTCCCGGACTTCTGTAACTAAGTTGCTGATTTCATTGAAAACCATTCACCACCTCTCTCTTGCAGGAAATCTTGGAATTGGTGCTAACTGTGATACGAAATAGGTCTCTTAAATTGTGGACGATGGTTAAATAGTGTATGTCGGGTTGCTATTCAGATTCATTAGCAGACATCTATGGGAATTTATTCAATACCATTGCTAAAAGAACTTCATTGTGACAGTCCATATACTTGGTCAGTTTTGAGTATAAGATATTTTCTGTTGTTTTTCGAGTTACTGCAGTTGGAGATTCTCCTTTTAGCACTCATCGAGACGGCGAAGCTTTCCACAAAATTCAGTGACGTAGCCAGTTTCAAGATATATAAAGATTGATGACCAAGGCATAATATTGAGCAGGTAGGACACTGGGAACATCATACCCATAAATTGCTCCCTATGACAAGTGTGAACCATGGAACATCATGATGTCTTGCCGGCATCATTGAAAACTGTTGACCGCTTCTCTCTTGCAGGAAACAAGCCTATGTTTATGTATACTATGATTGTCTTTTTGAATTTGATGCTAATACTGTTATATGGAAAATGGAATAGGTCTTTGGATTATGGACGCGGATATTCTCTAATGGACGACGGCTGGATTATGAATGACGGACTAGACGCTTGTAATTTATCAGAAGCAGATTGTGGGCAGAGACCAAACATATGGTTAATATATACACGCTGCTTTTCTGACACACGGGTCACGGAGGTGGCAAAGACCGAAAGTAAACAAGAGCCAAAACTAGATCAAAATACGACGCACAACAGGCAGGTTTTAATTCTGACGCACAACAATGGGTTTCCCCAAATTACAGCATTGAAAGTGTTTGGGAATTCAGTGAACCTTCAAGTCTTCACCTCAAATTGAATAGAATGTTTCTTTCCTCTTGATATCAAGGTATACAAGCGTCTAGTCTGTCATTCATAATTCACCCGTAGTCCATTAAAGAATATCCGCGTCCATAATACAAAGACCTATTCCATATCCATATAGCAGTATTAGCACCAAATTCAAAAAGACAATCATAGTATACATAAACATAGGCTAGTTTCCTGCAAGAGGGAAGCGGTCAACAGTTTTCAATGATGCCGACAGGATCCGAAGGACGCAAGGCACAATCTGGAGAGATGACATCTGAAAATGAATATGTTTGCCAGGACTTGGTGGTCTGCATGAAAGTTTGACACAGTTATAACTCCGAATCAAGGTTGAAAAATATTTTGCGATATTCAGGCTGAGTGACCTTGACCTGTGAGCTTTTTACCTCATCTACGGTACCTCCCCTAACGTATTAACTCAAAAAAGTGAAATTCTCGATGATGTCCTGAATTTGGCCACCTTGACCTTGACCTCAATAGTGGTATGTGGCAGGACAAAGTATCCAATTTCATATCCGATATTTAAATATTTCATGTTTTTGGGATCACAATGACCTTGGCCTTTTGATCTTGGCCTAGATTTTTGTGCGCCACACCTCTTTTATCAAGTTACAAGTCGCCACCATGTAGTATATCCACTTAAAAGAAATTGCAACTGTAGATAGAAAACCGCCACAGTTTAGACCGGACAGCAACGGGTGTACAGACGGAAATCCCCATAACATTACATCCGCATATTGGCGGCTGTATAAAACGAATTGTAGTTTCCATCCATTGGCACTGTACCACAATTTGTATTTGTTTGTCTCATCACCAGCCAGTTTCTGCGAATAGCATATCCACAAAATAAGTTTGCAGGATTTGCTCATTGACGATTTTCTAATGAGGTCAATGTGCATGGTTTGATAATTTCACAACTAATTCCGCTTAACCCGGGACTAGGGGCCGTTTGACTATCATATGTTTTACATCTCCATGCGGTTCAAATGAACAGTCTCAATCGAAACCGCAATCGAAGCGTGACTGAGATACATACTCTAGAAAGCGATTTGGAAATTCCTCTGTAAACCTCCTGTAAAGTACAAGCTCACTCGGACTATAAGACCTCTGTAAGCCTCCTGTAAAGTACAAGCTCACTCGGACTATAAGACCTCTGTAAGCCTCCTGTAAAGTACAAGCTCACTCGGACTATAAGACCTCTGTAAGCCTCCTGTAAAGTACAAGCTCACTCGGACTATAAGACCTCTGTAAGCCTCCTGTAAAGTACAAGCTCACTCGGACTATAAGACCTCTGTAAGCCTCCTGTAAAGTACAAGCTCACTCGGACTATAAGACCTTTGTAAGCCTCGCTTCAAGAAAACTGCATTAAATAATCCTCACTCTTAAATTGCACTACATTTCGCCAGTACATTCGATATGCCCCAATTCAAGTGCACCGCGCTCGTCTGATACACTATATAAGCTTCGTTCTAAGTGCTCCGCCCGCGGCCAATAACGTCTGCAAGATTCATGTAAAGTGCACCTTACTCAGTCAATATCTTCTGTAAGCTTCATGTCGAGTGCACCGAATTCGGCCAATACCTTTTGTAAGCTTCATGTCAAGTTCATCGCATTCGGCCAATACCTTTTGCAAGCTTCATGTGGAGTGCACCGCATTCGGCCAATACCTTTTGTAAGCTTCATGTCAAGTTCATCGCATCAACGTCACAAAACATTGTTGCAGAAACTTATAAAACAGGGCTATTCCACCAAGCGCCTCCACTCAAAGTTTCTCAAATTTGGAGATACATATCGCATGCTGATAGCAAAATACGAACGTAGCGTGCAAGATCTATGGCGCTACGTTTCGTAACTTGTGTCTAATTCCGCTTAACCCGGGGCTAGGGGCCGTATGAACCCATGTACTTCAAGATCCTGATGGTACTCGTATGAACAGTCACAATCAAAGCTTGACTGAGATACATCTTTTTTTTTAGATGACCACTCTATAACGAATATTATGGATTAAGAATACTGATCAGCGATACGGATTTGATATTTCTGGAACGTCATGATGTCTTGCCGGCATCATTGAAAACTGTTGACCGCTTCTCTCTTGCAGGAAACAAGCCTATGTTTATGTATACTATGATTGTCTTTTTGAATTTGGTGCTAATACTGTTATGTGGAAAATGGAATAGGTCTTTGGATTATGGACGCGGATATTCTCTAATGGACGACGGCTGGATTATGAATGACGGATTAGACGCTTGTAATACCTTTTGCAAGCTTCATGTGGAGTGCACCGCATTCGGCCAATACCTTTTGTAAGCTTCATGTCAAGTTCATCGCATTCGGCCAATACCTTTTGCAAGCTTCATGTGGAGTGCACCGCATTCGGCCAATACCTTTTGTAAGCTTCATGTCAAGTTCATCGCATCAACGTCACAAAACATTGTTGCAGAAACTTATAAAACAGGGCTATTCCACCAAGCGCCTCCACTCAAAGTTTCTCAAATTTGGCGATACATATCGCATGCTGATAGCAAAATACGAACGTAGCGTGCAAGATCTATGGCGCTACGTTTCGTAACTTGCGTCTAATTCCGCTTAACCCGGGGCTAGGGGCCGTATGAACCCATGTACTTCAAGATCCTCATGGTACTCATATGAACAGTCACAATCAAAGCTTGACTGAGATACATCTTTTTTTTTAGATGACCACTCTATAACGAATATTATGGATTAAGAATACTGATCAGCGATACGGATTTGATATTTCTGGAACGTCATGATGTCTTGCCGGCATCATTGAAAACTGTTGACCGCTTCTCTCTTGCAGGAAACAAGCCTATGTTTATGTATACTATGATTGTCTTTTTGAATTTGGTGCTAATACTGTTATGTGGAAAATGGAATAGGTCTTTGGATTATGGACGCGGATATTCTCTAATGGACGACGGCTGGATTATGAATGACGGACTAGACGCTTGTAATACCTTTTGCAAGCTTCATGTGGAGTGCAACGCATTCGGCCAATACCTTTTGTAAGCTTCATGTCAAGTGCATCGCACTCGTCCAATAACTCCTGTAGGCTTCATGTGGAGTGCACCGCAATACCTTCCGCAAATGTCATGTCAAGTGATCCGCACTCAGCCAATACATATATAAGTGTCATCTGACGTGTACGGCACTTAGAAAGTGCCTTCAGTAAGAATCATGTCAAGTGCAACGCACTCAGACTATACTTTCTGTAAGCTTCAGGTCATTATATCGCACTGCGACAATACTTTCTATAAGCGTCATGTCACGTGCAAGACACTCAGACTATACCTTTATTAACCATCACCTCCAAGTGCCCTGCGTGCATATAGTATCTTATTCACTGCATGTATGCTGCATTTCGACAATATCTTCTTCCCTGTAATTGTACTGCATTCCATCAATAGCTTCTTCACTGTAAGCTTACTATCTTCACTCTAAGTGTACTGCATTCCACGAATATCTTAAGCCTCACTTCAAGAGTACTGCATTCAGCACATATCCTAAGTTATCTTCACTGTGAGTGTCAGAGTACTCGACAAATATATATAGGTTTATTGTTTCGGTGGGAAATTTAAGCCGTACGGCGTCGGACATTACAGGTTAGTTTTTCTAGGGTTCTTGCATTTACCAGGTTACCCCATGTTAAGGCGTTTACTCCATCAGACGTCCGTGATGCTCACCCATTAACATCAGATGAGTTGTTTGAGCTGATCTGCCATCACAGCTTCCGAGGTAGCGTATCTAATTTCGCTTAAGCCGGTGGTAGGGGGCGTGTGGATACTTCATAGTCTCCACATGAACACCAGCAATAAAAGCGCGGCTGCGATACTAAGGCTACGTCCGAAAATTTCCTGTACGTTTGCTTTTGAGTCGCCAGATGTGGTCAATTTTTCCCACCTCTTACATATTGCTCCAGATAATTCATTCTGGCATTACTTCTGTAAACTTCATTTAATGTGTACTTCATTCATACAATACCTTCTGTTTGGACCGCTTCTTATCAAGCAGAATTAACAGGCCAGTTGAACTTGGCAACCCAGCCGGCCGGAACAACCCAGCCGACCAGAACCCAGCTATCGCTCCGAGGAGGCGGTACTCCTAAGAGGGCCAATGCCCTATGTTATTTAATCGTCGCAGATAGGAGTCCAATTATTATATTAATAGAATGAGTGGGACTTATGTCTTCTCTGTATTGGATTGAATTCCAGCCACATACTGTGAAGCAGTTTTTTTTCTGTCAGTCAGACCTTCTGAGGTTTTACATTCCCGTTTTTTTTTGTGGCCTGGCTGTTCACAACTCAGGCATTTATTCTTAAATGGTCAATCCAAAACTTGTGATTTTCATCTCCGCAGGTGTAACAGGCTTTAACTTGACCTTTGTTCCAAACAGGAAGTCTGAACTCTCCAAACATAACTGTGGAGGGAAGAGTGGTTTTGATGCAAGACATCCACACCTTCCTACTCCCAGTTTTGAAATCCCTGTCAAAAGTATAGTACTCGTTGGAAAATGTCATGAACTTTACCATATTTCTCAACAATATGTCTGATGCCAGTGTGGTATTTCCACAGGGCATTTTGTTCTGAAGTACTTTCGTGGGTGCAATCTCCTCAAAGTGACCGCACTGGTCTTGAAAATCCAAGATACCGTTTGAGAGAAGAACATATCTGGCCTGTTCATTTTTTAGTGTCACAATCCAGAGATCCTTTGTCACCTCCGCTAATCCATCAAGGACTTTCGGCCCTGATCCGACAGGCTCTTTTAAAGCACGCCAAATATCATCGGCTAATAGCGGCATTCAGCACAAAAAGTCTAAAGCTCAGTGGCGTCTCTAACAGTTTGTTTGCCATAGCACTGAAAAATAATTATAGAGCTCCAGAAAAGATTAATTCGAACAAACAAACAATAAAATAAAATAATAACAGTTGTCAACAGTTTACAACTAGCCCGCGCTATATATTAACACAGTGCCTCCAAACACCCACAAGCCCCGCATGACAGGTTATATTCTATACAGCGCCATCTACCTACACGAGGAAAATGGTGAACTTTGATGGTCATAGCACTAAAATACAGCGCCATCTACCTACACGAGGAAAATGGTGAACTGTGACGGTCATAGCACTAAAAAACAACTATTAATTATAGACTCCCACCCAGGAAGCTCCAGAAAAGATTAATTCGAACAAACAAACAAGAAAATAATAACATTTGTCAACAGTTTACAAATAACCCACGCTATATATATATATATCAACAGCGCCTTCAAAGATCCAAAAGTCCCATATGACCGTGTTACATTCAATAGAGTGCCATCTACCTACACAAGGAAAATGGCGATCTAGGTCAACCCAAATGGGCTGACCAAGACAAACAAAACCCGCCGCGAACCGCGAAAATCTGACGAATCAACTCAAAATTTCACCATATGCACAAATGCCAAAAACGTTCTCGAAAAATACTACATAAAAATCTGGAATAATACCAGCTTGAAAACCCAGAAATACTCAGAATAACAGAGGCGAAATTAAACATGCAAATCACTCGGTCTGACTACATCCGGGAACCCCGATAGTCGAAGAAAGAATGGCGGGTACGTCCAAGAAAGAATGGCGGGTACGTAAACGTGGTCTAAAAATGGGCTATAGGTACATGTAGATATATAATATTCATTTAAAACTCGATAAAACCTCTTTTTATGAAGGTGGAAGGAGAAAACAGTATACAGAACTATCAACAGTAGAACGTAAACATATAGATGGAATATTATATTAGAATGTATTAATATTTAGAACAAATACTGGCACTGTCATTAGACTAACTATAACTATATGTATATTTTAAAAAAATGTAAATGTCCTAGTATATTAAGATAGTCAATAAGAGCTTATCGGCTACAAATTGTGAAAATAAATGATTTTTACATGCAACTTTAAAAGTGCCGATGATATCAATTATAATACTTTAATATGATCTGGCAAATTGTTAAAATCAGACGAACCAGTGATTTGAATTGAGCGCTGAAAAAATTCAGACCGAGCCATAGGAATTCGCATGTTGAGCGTAAGATCTTAGGAATGAAGCTGGCGCATAATTCTCATACAGAGAAGATACATAATTCAGGGCTAAATTGTGAATAGCTTTAAAACCAAAGGTAAGTCTTTCATTTTTAACTTATATGCTAATATGATTATATGGATCTGTACATGTCATTCGACAAATATATGTAGGTTTATTATTTTGGTGGGAAATTTAAGCCGTACGATGCCGGGCATTAAAGATTAGTTTTTCTCGGTATTCTTGCATTTAGCAGGTTTACCTCGTGTTGGGGCGTTTATTCCATCATACGCCCTCGACGCTCTTCCATTAACATCAGCTGATTTTTTTGCTTGAGCTGATGTGTCATCACAGCTCTCGAGCTAGCGTATCTAATTCCGCTTAGGGCGGTGATAGGGACCGTGTGGATACCTCATACAGTCTCTACATGAACATCAGCAATAAAAGCGCGGCTGAGATACTAAGGCTACGTTCGAGAATCCACCGTATTCTCAGTTCTGAATGTGAGGTGGCGAGGGAAGCTTCCCTGTGGAGTCCTATGCTTGCTTTTTTAGTCGCCAGTCGTCAATTTTTCCCACCTCTTACATATCGCTCCATTTCAGTACGAAAATTAGTTTCCAAACTTAAGAAAAATTGGATTGTTGCTATAAATATTTGTTGCATCCCATAAAGTGGCCAAATTTGCCCACTGGTAGTGGACGAATAACAATGGGGAAATATCGTTTTCTAAAATGAACTATCACAGTCAAAGCGTGACCGAGATACATCATACTCTACGACTTGGAATTAGAATGAATTAATACTACTGGTCAGTGATAAGGATATCACATGAAGAACAGAACGTTGTCTTGCTGTCATCACTGAAAACTTTTGACCGCTTCTCTCTCGCAGTAAACCATTTTGTGTTTTCATTTTCCAACAGAAGACTTAACAGGGCTATCACATCTTCACCCTGAAATATTTGTATCTAATACCGCTCAAGCCGGTGCTAGGGGCCGTGTGGCCATGTCATTCAAGATGCCCACGTTTAGTTAATGTAAAAGCATGACTGTGATACAGATTATCGCAGGGTTCACTGGTTCTTGTGATGTTGATAGAAATAGACAGTCAGTATATTTGTCTGTGGGGTCATCTGGCATCTGTCGGTACGCCGGCATAGTTTTTCACCACCCTTTTAATGTTGCGTTTAATTGCTTCCTGTATTTGGGGAGATTATACTGGTGGACGTTTCGTCCCCGAGGCTTGCACTCTGTACAACTCATTGTGGTTGTAGTTTTACGACTTCTTAACATGGTGGAGAATAAAGCGTTTGGTTGGCGTCGGGCTTCACAGGTATTTATTCTGAATACGAACTTGCATTTTATGAATACTCCCTCGTTTAGGTCATTGTTTTCCTCTCTGCTGGTCAAATATTTCATCATTTTCCAACAGATCACTTGATAGGGCTATTACATCATCACTCTGAAATATTTGTATCTAATACCGCTCAAGCCGGTCCTAGGACCGCGTGGTCATGTCATTCAAGATGTCCACATGGGAAGCTATAAAAGCGTGGTTCGGATACAAATCATCACAGGGATCACTACTGGTTTTTAATATGCAGTCAGTGTATTTGTCTGTGAGATAAAATGACTTCTGCTCAGTCTTCTACCACCCTTTTAATGTTGCGTTTTATTCTTAAATTGCATTTTATGCATATTTTGGATTATGCCAACAGTCGAACAGAAAAGATATTTCGGTTACCATCAGATGAGTTGCTTGGGCTGATCTGTCTTCATAGCTCCCGAGCTAGCGTATCTAATTCCGCTTAAGCCGGCGCTAGGGGCCGTGTGGATATTTCATAGTCTCTACATGAACAGCTACAATAAAGGCGCGGGTGAGATACTCAGGCTACGTTCGAGAATCCACCGTATTCTCGGGTCTGAATGTTGGGTGTCGCCGTATTCTCGGGTCTGAATGTTAGGTGTCGACGAATACTTTTCTGTAAAGTCATATGGTTGCTTTTTAGTCGCCAGACGTCAATTTTTCCCACCTCTTGCATATCGCTCCAATTGACGCTACAATTCTCTTGTGAACAGCTACTGAATGTTGAATGTCGGATCTGACGCTTACAATCTAAAAAAAGATCTCCCAAACCGCCTGTCGTTATGTTTGTAAATCTAGTATTGCAATCTTTGCTCTTCATCGGGCATTTTTCAAAGCAAATGGACTTTCCTAGTCCTTGTCCGAGACCATTGATGGATTTAATTTTCATTGAAATCTTCCGTTTTCTTTCTCAGTTATATATTTTTCCTACGAAGTAGGCTACCATCTGCAAATTTTCCGGTAGTCAGTCAGTCAGTGAGTCCATCCGAATCCTTTCGCCCGCCAAAAAAAAAAGAACCGTTCACATTAGAACCTTGATTTTGTTGCATGAAGGTGCATTATAGGAGACTGTTAACAGCAAGTTCTGAGCTGACCTACTTTTGATGACAATTTCTGGTGATTTTTGATGAAAATCACTGGTGATTCTGACTTGGGCCGTGCCCATCTTAATATAGGCAGGATTTCAACTTGGGGCGGAGGAATTTTCGTGTGGGAGTCCTAATGCCTACCCTACTTCGTAGGTCCTGTAACGTTAGTCACACTGCCATGTGTAATTAATTTCTTTCCATTTGTTCAATCTTTAGTGGTTGAAAGACAAAATGTAATCGAATATGGCAGTGCGCGTTCAGAAGCACTTCATTTTTGATAACTAATACTGACGGAAGTAAACGTGAGCAATAAATTAGTTTTGGAAATTGTCTGCAACCAAGTAAGATACTTTTGGCATTATCGTCTTCATGATAGTGTGTCACTAAGTTAATAAGGGGATATGATCATGACGTAGGGATATTCCCCTAAAATGAAATCACGGTATCAGTAGACATCTTTTGCGAAACAAAAAATCTAAAAAAGTTACTCTGTTATCGGAACTTGACAATAGGAAATGAGTTTTAACTGTGGGGTCGGAAATAACTCGGCAGGTCGGTGGATTCCTGAGATCCCGAACTTCGGTATTTTACGTTACATGCTATAGCTTTTTATTGTATACTTGGTGATGAGATAGTGAAAATTATCAATCGAATTAAAGCGATATTTTCACTGCAGTGATGATATCAAATATATCATCACTGTGATTGGTATGACAAATGACATCACAGCGCACAAATACATACACAGTGATGAGGCAATTTGCCGAGCCTCCACAAGCTTTATGCGCGAAAGAAAAACAAGCTAAATATTTGGGAAGGATTTGAATGTTGTTATGCCTTATGACGACCAGATTATGACAGGAAATAAAAAACAAATAGGCATAAAATGAATAAGAAATACCCGCAATGGCGACAATGGGACCGGCTAGTCACGTACGCGTGCACCTACAGATGCACGACGTGACTGATGCTGTTTGGCATGACAGTGCACTCTTGTCAGTGAGTATTCATTGAGAGTCGGGCAAAATCACAATGATAACTCCGCAGGCTCACAACACCGTCGAATCTCTACACAACAACAACCATGCATGACCGGTAAATCTAAATCTGGCTATAACTTATCGTAACCATTCGATTTTGCTAAATCAAAATAGTGCCATTTGAGTAGACACGAATGAAATCAAGTGCGAATGCGGATTTCATTTGAATTGAGAATATTCTGTGGAAGGACAAACACCGTGTGGAACCAGGGAGGTCAAAGAGAAACCAGCGCGTCAGTCGTGCCCGAGTGTAGACAGCGAGACAAGCCAGACTCGACACATGATCGACCGTGCTTTTCTTTCGAGGGGTGAGTGTGGGGGGGAGGGGGGGGTGACGGGTCGGCATGGAAATCGTTTATTTTGGTATAAAGCCAATAAAATTCTTGAAATCTGCTGGATGTCATCGATACTGAGGAAAAGGATACCCGACTGAAAGAAATTCGCTTGCAGCACGTGCGATTTGTTGACAGAAAAGTAGTCCGCGAGTGACGTCAGAATGAAAATAACCAGTGTTTCGGTTTATCCTCAGTCGAAAAACCCTACAAAATGTGAATTATTTTAATGTTTTAAAAATTTCAGACTGAAGTTGTACAACAGAAGTATATATTAAAAAGAAAATCACCTGTTTCTTGACGAATACCATAAATATTTCATCTCGTGGGGTGAGAAAATTGGAATTTTCACTGGTGGCTTCGTCACTCGTGAAAATACCAATTTTCTCACCCCACGAGATGAAATATTTATGGTATTCGTCAAGAAACAGGTGATACCCTCTAAATATCACATATGTATGAGAGTTTGGTCTGTTAGGCCACCGTCCATAGCAACCGACTTCCAGTGATATTCAAAAAAAGATGGAAGTAAATATTCATTGTTGAAATACAAAGTCCATCTCATTGTATTATATAAATCAGGGAATCGTCACAGACAAAGTTGCACCTTGTATGAATCATGTCAGCTGACATGCGTGACAAATGAAACAATTCTCTAGTATCAGACACGCATGTGAGAAATACATTTTGTAAATATGATGATTTTCACTTGGCAATACAGGATGATGAAGGTAGCAATTGCCATATTTTATCACCACACGTGAATCGCATGTGATGCACATGAATCTCATATGTAGCTTCTCTCTTACAGAAAACTAGCCTATGTTTATGTATTGTTTTTTTTATTTGGCCTTAATGCTGTTCTATGAATTAGGTCTAGGGACTGTGGGCGCAGAAATTCTTCAATGGACGACGGCGAAAGGTTGAACGCTAGTATGTATCATATGAAGTTCATATAATATAAGATACATGCGTGTGATACAACGCATGTGATATATATATGATTCTCATGCGTTATACGCACGATTCTTCCTACATGTCTTTAACACATTTTCCTTGTGTTTATGATTGATGATTTCTAATGAAGAGGCAGGCGAGGTTTACCGGTCTGGTATATCGCAAAAAGACACCTATTATTCTCTTTCTGTAAATATTCACACTCCACGCATGTAAATGTCGTACGATCACTGTCACTCTTCATAGCAGTACTTATTAATTATTTAATGGCCAGCAATCTTCCCACGATAGCCGTCATTTATTTGATGGACATTCTCTTTCTATCTGGCTAATTTGATAGTAAACGTTCAGATAATAATGGAATCACCAATTGCTGGTGGCAGCGTTTTCTGATTTCAGTTGTCCAGGACAAGTCACGAGAACCAGCATTTGGCCGCGAGATAAAATACCGTATATTATTTCTTTAAAATATCAGCAAGGAGACACGAGCGAAGCAATTGATTTAGGTCCGAGAACATTAGTTATTATATTACTATTTATTTAGTATATATATCAGTATTTATTATTACATGTATCATTTCAGTATAATTAATGTGATCTACAAATGTTCCATCGGAAGTTTATTATATCTAATAAGTCAGTTGTCGTGCGTGGGCTCTATTTAATAACCCGTTCAATGCCAATATTTAGTTGTAAGAGATCTAGATCATACCGTTTTTCCTCCGTGAACATCTTTAATATTAAAAATTGCCTTTGAGGTGGACTTCACAGCTGGTGAGTTTCAGGCGTGTAAACCTGGCAACGCAATTAACCTGCATCCAAGCCGTAACATACAGTGGTTGTGGGAACTGGAATGCTTACCAACAAATCGATACTCTGATCGCAGTAATCCCAGTGGCATCTTAACCGTAATCGTCAGATTTGACACTCAATATTCAGTCGTCTCCATAAAAGAATTTCCGCGTCAATAATCGAAATACCAGTTAGTACTGGTGCCAAATGTGTATGAAATAAAAATAATAAAAAGTCAAGATGGCTTCCTTGTAAGGAGTTAATCGCGGATTAACTGGAGTTTACATATTGGACATAGGCAATGTCGTGGTCATACGGCCCTGATTAAGATGAATATTTTCCCCAGTTGAATTTTCGATCATCATCCCAGCGTTGATGCAAGTTTTTCGGTCAGTGTGAACACTGCTTTTCACAATACTGGGTTCGACCAGTAAATGTGGCACTGTCGTGGAACAACTGGCAAGATCAGCATTACAGCGAATAAAAACTGAATGCAATATACAGCTAGTGGTCATATTTCGGGCCTTCTCTCTCGTCGACTGTATGACAAAAGAGAAGATTACAATTTCGACATCGTATTAAGCTATCCCTTTCTGGACAGTAATATTCCAGTGGGACCTGCATATGGCGTATATATATCACGCCTAGTAGCATTTGCTAGATCCTGTGTTAAATGTGACGATTTTAATCAACGTCACAAAACACTGTTGCAGAAACTTATAAAACAGGGCTACACCACCAAGCGCCTCCACTTAAAGTTTCTCAAATTTGGCGATACATATCGCATGCTGATAGCAAAATACGAGCGTAACGTGCATCATCTATGGCGTTACGTTTCGTAACTTGTGTCTAATTCCGCTTAACCCGGGGCTAGGGGCCGTATGAACCCATGTACTTCAAGATCATCATGGTACTCATATGAACAGGCACAATCAAAGCATGACTGAGATACATCATTCTTTAGATGACGACTTTACAACGAATATTATGGATTAAGAATACTGATCAGCGATACGGATTTGATATTTTTGGAACATCATGATGTCTTGCCGGCATCATTGAAAATTGTTGACCGCTTCTCTCTTTCAGGAAACAAGCCTATGTTTATGTATACTATGATTGTCTTTGAAATCACGGTATCAGTAGATATCTTTCGCGAAAAAAAAAATCTAAAAAATTTACTCTGTTATCGGAACTTGACAATAGGAAATGAGTTTTAACTGTGGGGTCGGAAATAACTCGGCATGTCGGGGATTCCTGAGATCCCGAACTTCGGTATTTTACGTTACATGCTATAGCTTTTTATTATATACTTGGTGATGAGATAGTGAAAATTATCAATCGAATTAAAGCGATATTTTCACTGCAGTGATGATATCAAATATATCATCACTGTGATTGGTATGACAAATGACATCACAGCGCACAAATACATACACAGTGATGAGGCAATTTGCCGAGCCTCCACAAGCTTTATGCGCGAAAGAAAAACAAGCTAAATATTTGGGAAGGATTTGAATGTTGTTATGCCTTATGACGACCAGATTATGACAGGAAATAAAAAACAAATAGGCATAAAATGAATAAGAAATACCCGCAATGGCGACAATGGGACCGGCTAGTCACGTACGCGTGCACCTACAGATGCACGACGTGACTGATGCTGTTTGGCATGACAGTGCACTCTTGTCAGTGAGTATTCATTGAGAGTCGGGCAAAATCACAATGATAACTCCGCAGGCTCACAACACCGTCGAATCTCTACACAACAAAAACCATGCACGACCGGTAAATCTAAATCTGGCTATAACTTATCGTAACCATTCGATTTTGCTAAATCAAAATAGTGCCATTTGAGTAGACACGAATGAAATCAAGTGCGAATGCGGATTTCATTTGAAATGAGAATATTCTGTGGAAGGACAAACACCGTGTGGAACCAGGGAGGTCAAAGAGAAACCAGCGCGTCAGTCGTGCCCGAGTGTAGACAGCGAGACAAGCCAGACTCGACACATGATCGACCGTGCTTTTCTTTCGAGGGGTGAGTGTGGGGGGGAGGGGGGGTGACGGGTCGGCATGGAAATCGTTTATTTTGGTATAAAGCCAATAAAATTCTTGAAATCTGCTGGATGTCATCGATACTGAGGTAAAGGATACCCGACTGAAAGAAATTCGCTTGCAGCACGTGCGATTTGTTGACAGAAAAGTAGTCCGCGAGTGACGTCAGAATGAAAATAACCAGTGTTTCGGTTTATCCTCAGTCGAATAACCCTACAAAATGTGAATTATTTTAATGTTTTAAAAATTTCAGACTGAAGTTGTACAACAGAAGTATATATTAAAAAAAAAATCACCTGTTTCTTGACGAATACCATAAATATTTCATCTCGTGGGGTGGGAAAATTGGAATTTTCACTGGTGGCTTCGTCACTCGTGAAAATACCAATTTTCTCACCCCACGAGATGAAATATTTATGGTATTCGTCAAGAAACAGGTGATACCCTCTAAATATCACATATGTATGAGAGTTTGGTCTGTTATTAGGCCACCGTCCATAGCAACCGACTTCCAGTGATATTAAAAAAAAGATGGAAGTAAATATTCATTGTTGAAATACAAAGTCCATCTCATGTTATTATATAAATCAGGGAATCGCCACAGACAAAGTTGCACCTTGTATGAATCATGTCAGCTGACATGCGTGACAAATGAAACAATTCTCTAGTATCAGACACGCATGTGAGAAATACATTTTGTAAATATGATGATTTTCACTTGGCAATACAGGATGATGAAGGTAGCAATTGCCATATTTTATCACCACATGTGAATCGCATGTGATGCACATGAATCTCATATGTAGCTTCTCTCTTACAGAAAACTAGCCTATGTTTATGTATTGTTTTTTTTATTTGGCCTTAATGCTGTTCTATGAATTAGGTCTAGGGACTGTGGGCGCAGAAATTCTTCAATGGACGACGGCGAAAGGTTGAACGCTAGTATGTATCATATGAAGTTCATATAATATAAGATACATGCGTGTGATACAACGCATGTGATATATATATGATTCTCATGCGTTATACGCACGATTCTTCCTACATGTCTTTAACACATTTTCCTTGTGTTTATGATTGATGATTTCTAATGAAGAGGCAGGCGAGGTTTACCGGTCTGGTATATCGCAAAAAGACACCTATTATTCTCTTTCTGTAAATATTCACACTCCACGCATGTAAATGTCGTACGATCACTGTCACTCTTCATAGCAGTACTTATTAATTATTTAATGGCCAGCAATCTTCCCACGATAGCCGTCATTTATTTGATGGACATTCTCTTTCTATCTGGCTAATTTGATAGTAAACGTTCAGATAATAATGGAATCACCAATTGCTGGTGGCAGCGTTTTCTGATTTCAGTTGTCCAGGACAAGTCACGAGAACCAGCATTTGGCCGCGAGATAAAATACCGTATATTATTTCTTTAAAATATCAGCAAGGAGACACGAGCGAAGCAATTGATTTAGGTCCGAGAACATTAGTTATTATATTACCATTTATTTAGTATATATATCAGTATTTATTATTACATGTATCATTTCAGTATAATTAATGTGATCTACAAATGTTCCATCGGAAGTTTATTATATCTAATAAGTCAGTTGTCGTGCGTGGGCTCTATTTAATAACCCGTTCAATGCCAATATTTAGTTGTAAGAGATCTAGATCATACCGTTTTTCCTCCGTGAACATCTTTAATATTAAAAATTGCCTTTGAGGTGGACTTCACAGCTGGTGAGTTTCAGGCGTGTAAACCTGGCAACGCAATTAACCTGCATCCAAGCCGTAACATACAGTGGTTGTGGGAACTGGAATGCTTACCAACAAATCGATACTCTGATCGCAGTAATCCCAGTGGCATCTTAACCGTAATCGTCAGATTTGACACTCAATATTCAGTCGTCTCCATAAAAGAATTTCCGCGTCAATAATCGAAATACCAGTTAGTACTGGTGCCAAATGTGTATGAAATAAAAATAATAAAAAGTCAAGATGGCTTCCTTGTAAGGAGTTAATCGCGGATTAACTGGAGTTTACATATTGGACATAGGCAATGTCGTGGTCATACGGCCCTGATTAAGCTGAATATTTCCCCAGTTGAATTTTCGATCATCATCCCAGCGTTGATGCAAGTTTTTCGGTCAGTGTGAACACTGCTTTTCACAATACTGGGTTCGACCAGTAAATGTGGCACTGTCGTGGAACAACTGGCAAGATCAGCATTACAGCGAATAAAAACTGAATGCAATATACAGCTAGTGGTCATATTTCGGGCCTTCTCTCTCGTCGACTGTATGACAAAAGAGAAGATTACAATTTCGACATCGTATTAAGCTATCCCTTTCTGGACAGTAATATTCCAGTGGGACCTGCATATGGCGTATATATATCACGCCTAGTAGCATTTGCTAGATCCTGTGTTAAATGTGACGATTTTAATCAACGTCACAAAACACTGTTGCAGAAACTTATAAAACAGGGCTACACCACCAAGCGCCTCCACTTAAAGTTTCTCAAATTTGGCGATACATATCGCATGCTGATAGCAAAATACGAGCGTAACGTGCATCATCTATGGCGTTACGTTTCGTAACTTGTGTCTAATTCCGCTTAACCCGGGGCTAGGGGCCGTATGAACCCATGTACTTCAAGATCATCATGGTACTCATATGAACAGGCACAATCAAAGCATGACTGAGATACATCATTCTTTAGATGACGACTTTACAACGAATATTATGGATTAAGAATACTGATCAGCGATACGGATTTGATATTTTTGGAACATCATGATGTCTTGCCGGCATCATTGAAAATTGTTGACCGCTTCTCTCTTTCAGGAAACAAGCCTATGTTTATGTATACTATGATTGTCTTTGAAATCACGGTATCAGTAGACATCTTTCGCGAAAAAAAAAAATCTAAAAAATTTACTCTGTTATCGGAACTTGACAATAGGAAATGAGTTTTAACTGTGGGGTCGGAAATAACTCGGCATGTCGGGGATTCCTGAGATCCCGAACTTCGGTATTTTACGTTACATGCTATAGCTTTTTATTATATACTTGGTGATGAGATAGTGAAAATTATCAATCGAATTAAAGCGATATTTTCACTGCAGTGATGATATCAAATATATCATCACTGTGATTGGTATGACAAATGACATCACAGCGCACAAATACATACACAGTGATGAGGCAATTTGCCGAGCCTCCACAAGCTTTATGCGCGAAAGAAAAACAAGCTAAATATTTGGGAAGGATTTGAATGTTGTTATGCCTTATGACGACCAGATTATGACAGGAAATAAAAAACAAATAGGCATAAAATGAATAAGAAATACCCGCAATGGCGACAATGGGACCGGCTAGTCACGTACGCGTGCACCTACAGATGCACGACGTGACTGATGCTGTTTGGCATGACAGTGCACTCTTGTCAGTGAGTATTCATTGAGAGTCGGGCAAAATCACAATGATAACTCCGCAGGCTCACAACACCGTCGAATCTCTACACAACAAAAACCATGCACGACCGGTAAATCTAAATCTGGCTATAACTTATCGTAACCATTCGATTTTGCTAAATCAAAATAGTGCCATTTGAGTAGACACGAATGAAATCAAGTGCGAATGCGGATTTCATTTGAAATGAGAATATTCTGTGGAAGGACAAACACCGTGTGGAACCAGGGAGGTCAAAGAGAAACCAGCGCGTCAGTCGTGCCCGAGTGTAGACAGCGAGACAAGCCAGACTCGACACATGATCGACCGTGCTTTTCTTTCGAGGGGTGAGTGTGGGGGGGAGGGGGGGTGACGGGTCGGCATGGAAATCGTTTATTTTGGTATAAAGCCAATAAAATTCTTGAAATCTGCTGGATGTCATCGATACTGAGGTAAAGGATACCCGACTGAAAGAAATTCGCTTGCAGCACGTGCGATTTGTTGACAGAAAAGTAGTCCGCGAGTGACGTCAGAATGAAAATAACCAGTGTTTCGGTTTATCCTCAGTCGAATAACCCTACAAAATGTGAATTATTTTAATGTTTTAAAAATTTCAGACTGAAGTTGTACAACAGAAGTATATATTAAAAAAAAAATCACCTGTTTCTTGACGAATACCATAAATATTTCATCTCGTGGGGTGAGAAAATTGGAATTTTCACTGGTGGCTTCGTCACTCGTGAAAATACCAATTTTCTCACCCCACGAGATGAAATTTTTATGGTATTCGTCAAGAAACAGGTGATACCCTCTAAATATCACATATGTATGAGAGTTTGGTCTGTTATTAGGCCACCGTCCATAGCAACCGACTTCCAGTGATATTCAAAAAAAGATGGAAGTAAATATTCATTGTTGAAATACAAAGTCCATCTCATGTTATTATATAAATCAGGGAATCGCCACAGACAAAGTTGCACCTTGTATGAATCATGTCAGCTGACATGCGTGACAAATGAAACAATTCTCTAGTATCAGACACGCATGTGAGAAATACATTTTGTAAATATGATGATTTTCACTTGGCAATACAGGATGATGAAGGTAGCAATTGCCATATTTTATCACCACATGTGAATCGCATGTGATGCACATGAATCTCATATGTAGCTTCTCTCTTACAGAAAACTAGCCTATGTTTATGTATTGTTTTTTTTATTTGGCCTTAATGCTGTTCTATGAATTAGGTCTAGGGACTGTGGGCGCAGAAATTCTTCAATGGACGACGGCGAAAGGTTGAACGCTAGTATGTATCATATGAAGTTCATATAATATAAGATACATGCGTGTGATACAACGCATGTGATATATATATGATTCTCATGCGTTATACGCACGATTCTTCCTACATGTCTTTAACACATTTTCCTTGTGTTTATGATTGATGATTTCTAATGAAGAGGCAGGCGAGGTTTACCGGTCTGGTATATCGCAAAAAGACACCTATTATTCTCTTTCTGTAAATATTCACACTCCACGCATGTAAATGTCGTACGATCACTGTCACTCTTCATAGCAGTACTTATTAATTATTTAATGGCCAGCAATCTTCCCACGATAGCCGTCATTTATTTGATGGACATTCTCTTTCTATCTGGCTAATTTGATAGTAAACGTTCAGATAATAATGGAATCACCAATTGCTGGTGGCAGCGTTTTCTGATTTCAGTTGTCCAGGACAAGTCACGAGAACCAGCATTTGGCCGCGAGATAAAATACCGTATATTATTTCTTTAAAATATCAGCAAGGAGACACGAGCGAAGCAATTGATTTAGGTCCGAGAACATTAGTTATTATATTACCATTTATTTAGTATATATATCAGTATTTATTATTACATGTATCATTTCAGTATAATTAATGTGATCTACAAATGTTCCATCGGAAGTTTATTATATCTAATAAGTCAGTTGTCGTGCGTGGGCTCTATTTAATAACCCGTTCAATGCCAATATTTAGTTGTAAGAGATCTAGATCATACCGTTTTTCCTCCGTGAACATCTTTAATATTAAAAATTGCCTTTGAGGTGGACTTCACAGCTGGTGAGTTTCAGGCGTGTAAACCTGGCAACGCAATTAACCTGCATCCAAGCCGTAACATACAGTGGTTGTGGGAACTGGAATGCTTACCAACAAATCGATACTCTGATCGCAGTAATCCCAGTGGCATCTTAACCGTAATCGTCAGATTTGACACTCAATATTCAGTCGTCTCCATAAAAGAATTTCCGCGTCAATAATCGAAATACCAGTTAGTACTGGTACCAAATGTGTATGAAATAAAAATAATAAAAAGTCAAGATGGCTTCCTTGTAAGGAGTTAATCGCGGATTAACTGGAGTTTACATATTGGACATAGGCAATGTCGTGGTCATACGGCCCTGATTAAGCTGAATATTTTCCCCAGTTGAATTTTCGATCATCATCCCAGCGTTGATGCAAGTTTTTCGGTCAGTGTGAACACTGCTTTTCACAATACTGGGTTCGACCAGTAAATGTGGCACTGTCGTGGAACAACTGGCAAGATCAGCATTACAGCGAATAAAAACTGAATGCAATATACAGCTAGTGGTCATATTTCGGGCCTTCTCTCTCGTCGACTGTATGACAAAAGAGAAGATTACAATTTCGACATCGTATTAAGCTATCCCTTTCTGGACAGTAATATTCCAGTGGGACCTGCATATGGCGTATATATATCACGCCTAGTAGCATTTGCTAGATCCTGTGTTAAATGTGACGATTTTAATCAACGTCACAAAACACTGTTGCAGAAACTTATAAAACAGGGCTACACCACCAAGCGCCTCCACTTAAAGTTTCTCAAATTTGGCGATACATATCGCATGCTGATAGCAAAATACGAGCGTAACGTGCATCATCTATGGCGTTACGTTTCGTAACTTGTGTCTAATTCCGCTTAACCCGGGGCTAGGGGCCGTATGAACCCATGTACTTCAAGATCCTCATGGTACTCATATGAACAGTCACAATCAAAGCGTGACTGAGATACATCACTCTTTAGATGACGACTTTACAACGAATATTATGGCTTAAGAATACTGATCAGCGATACGGATTTGATATTTTTGGAACATCATGATGTCTTGCCGGCATCATTGAAAACTGTTGACCGCTTCTCTCTTGCAGGAAACAAGCCTATGTTTATGTATACTATGATTGTCTTTTCGAATTTGGTGCTAATTACAAGCGTCTAGTCCGTCATTCATAATCCAGCCATCGTCCATTAGAGAATATCCGCGTCCATAATCCAAAGACCTATTCCATTTTCCATATAACAGTATTAGCACCAAATTCAAAAGACAATCATAGTATACATAAACATAGGCTTGTTTCGTGCAAGAGAGAAGCGGTCAACAGTTTTCAATGATGCCGGCAAGACATCATGATGTTCCAAAAATATCAAATCCGTATCGCTGATCAGTATTCTTAATCCATAATATTCGTTGTAAGGTCGTCATCTAAAGAATGATGTATCTCAGTCACGCTTTGATTGTGGCTGTTCATATGAGTACCATGAGGATCTTGAAGTACATGGGTTCATGCGGACCCTAGCCCCGGGTTAAGCGGAATTAGACACAAGTTACGATACGTAGCGCCATAGATCTTGCACGCTACGTTCGTATTTTGCTATCAGCATGCGATATGTATCGCCAAATTTGAGAAAATTTGAGTGGAGGCGCTTGGTGGAATAGCCCTGTTTTATAAGTTTCTGCAACAATGTTTTGTGACGTTGATTAAAATCATCACATCTAACACAGGATCTAGCAAATGCTACTAAACGAGATATGTATACGCCATATGCAGGTCCCACTGGAATATTACTATCCAGAAAGGGATAGTTTACGATGTCGAAATTGTAATCATCTCTTTTGTCATAAAGTCGACGAGAGGGAATGCCCGCTTCATTTTTATAGAGATAGAGATCTAAATAAGATGTGCCTGTAGGGCTATCAGTAGTTTCCTTCAAATCCAGTGAAGGTGGATATATATCCTTCACTGCGTCATTTATATAGCGATTATCCACAGCGAGAAGATAGTCTATATAGCGTTTGGTGAATGAGAAGGAACGGGCTTTGAATGGATCGGTTTTTGAAAGCGCCTGCATATAGTCATATTCATAAGAGAACAGATACAGGTCAGCCAACAGGGGTGCACAATTAGTACCCATTGGAATACCTATATGCTGCTGATATATTGTGTTGCCAAATTTCACATAAGATATTTTTAATGAGAAATTCAAGCAACTCTATAAACAAAGAAACATCCCATGAATGATATCTCTTGTATGTAATCGAGCTAAAGAATGCTTTATGGCTTCCGACATTAATATATCTACGATCAGTTTTCTTGAACACAGATACTATTAATGAAATTATACGGTCAATAAGGTCCTGATGAGGGATTGTATTATAGAGAGTCGAGAAATCCCATGTGGATACATGTCTGTACGGTATGTGACCTTTAGCATCAAGTTCTTCCGTAAGACATTTTGAGTTTTTCAATAT
>JAVTVY010054599.1:0-30204 GCA_036873755.1 Hanleya hanleyi | reverse complement strand
ATCGCGACGAGAGAAGGTTCTCTGACAGAACGTACACGACATGTTGATCTGTCGACCAATACATAAGGACTGATGAGGGACACATGTTCATTCTTATATGTACAGACACCACCACCAACACCACCACCACACACTACCACCACACACTACCATCACACACACACACCAACACCACGTTCCACCACCACTTTGACCCCTGCGCGCGCTAACAATACATGATAAAAATTGCGCGCAGGGTCAAAGGTCAGTTCCGGTCACGTGAACGGAAGCGGAAGTGACCTCACAGAGGTCATATGCAAATGTCACTTCCGGGCTCTGAGCTCCAAACGCTTTGAGCTCCAAGAGCTCCGATCCAAGAGCTCTGCCACACGGGAGCTCCCAATGCCACAACCGGGCGTTGACGCCTGTCAACGGCCGGTGGTGGTGGTGGTGGTGGTGGTGGTGGAATGTGGTGGTAGTGTGTATGTGTGGTGGTAGTGTGTGGTGTTGGTGGTGGTGTCTGTACATATAAGAATGAACATGTGTCCCTCGTCAGTCCTTATGTATTGGTCGACAGATCAACATGTTGTGTACGTTCTGTCAGAGAAACTTCTCTCGTCGCGATAGTATGCTCAGGCACATTCAAGGCAAACACAACCAAGAGACACCGCCGAGTCCCGCTATAGGTCCAACAAGTGAAGTAGAGCATCCCTATACGATGACGGTGATCGGCCCTACGACATGTGGAAAGACGTCCTGGGTGATGAAGTTCTTAGAGGAAGGTGTGGCAACCCCAGCTCCGACACGTGTTGTTTGGTGTTATATCCAATGACAGCCCACCTACGAAACTACGCGATTACGGAATGTGAGTTTCGTCCCAGGGATTCCTCACGACATAGACGAACCGTCTTACTTTAACCCAGAGCAGACCAACGTGGTAGTGCTAGATGATCTGATGAGTGCGACCAAGGACAATTCACACGCTGCCGACTTGCTTACTACAGGATCCCATCATAGGAATCTGTCCGTCATCTATTTGACCCAGAATATCTTTCCTCAAGGGAAGGCGTCCAGAGATATTGCCTTGAACTGCCAATACTTTGTGTTGTTCTCCAATCCCATTGACAGAGCACAAATCCGTGTGTTTGGTAGTCGAATTTATCCTCAGAACATCGACCATTTCATGCAGGCGTTTCAAGGGGCAACAAGTCGCCCGTACGGCTACCTATTCGTAGATTTAAAAGCCCATACCCCCGAAGATCGCCGGCTGACAACCCACCTGTTACCCGGCGAGGGACCACCGCAACGTCATATACCCCGACACCATCCACCGAGTCCACATCTGGTAGAGCAGCAGCAGCAACCCACCCCCATACAGCGGGGCCCCTTCATACCATCAGTCCCGGAATATCACCCAACCGTGAAGGACCAACTCAAACCCGTACAAGGGAATGAACATAATATGAACTCGAGGCTATGGAAGGATTTGTTCAAAGAAAGTATGAACGCCGAGATGGGCAAGACGTTGAGGGCCACAGAAAACAAGTTTCAACGCAAAGGGTATTCGAAAGAGGAAGCCGCAATTTTATCCCATAACAGATTGGCACCCGTCAGCGGTATGTCGACCTCGTGACTCATATGAAATTGTTCGATAAGGACCCAGTCCATATGGAAATTGAAAGAGCAGCGTCGATGTTGAAAACCTCGGGCATGAACTGGAAAGCGGCGTATGTCAGAGCAATAACACAAAAGAAACATTTGTTCGAACGCATCATTAAACGACGTTAAAGCGTTAAGAAAGTGTGTTAAGGCGTTGAGACGGGCGTTAAGGCGTAACGACGGGCGTTGACGGGCGTCACTGCATTTCGATGAATTGGTGTCAATTCAATGAAAATCAGAGCTTCTGAACTAATTCACCAGGGCGTTGAAGCGTTAAGCTAAGCGTTGATGGGCGTTACTGTTTATAAAAGCAAGCGTATTTCCCAAAACACGCACAGTCGACGTTCAACCGTCAACATGGCTTACGAGGCGGATGCTGATACAGAGACTGCTGAGAGTGTATCGACTGATACCGAAACAGAGATTGCTGAGAGTCTATCTAGTGATACGGAGAGCTTGACCTCAGATAGTCAGCCTACGTCCGTGGAAAGTGAGGCAGAACCTACCTTCTGGGATCGTATTGTGGCAGCAGCTATCAATACTTACGCTGCAGCGATCGAGGACGCCGGAGAGGATAATTTACAACAGGCGTACACCCAAATGCGCCCGCGCATCAGGAAAACAGCCATGGCGATCTATGAACAGCATACCTTACTACCGCTTGAAATGAAAGGCGATCCCACGCACAGGTCCATCATGAAGACCAAGCGTCACTTGGAAGAGGCTATGGGGCTACCACCCACCGAGGCCCTGGAAAATGCGATCAGAATGCGCAAACAACTGTTTCAGGATATGCTGCCCGAAGAATATCCAGGCCTGTCCGACGATGATTAGATTAAACGGTTCAGAGCGAACATGACCGAAGATGGAACTTTCTGAAATGGAGACTTCTGATTGGACAAGAATCTAACGGACAGGAACGAATAGGACAGATGCAAATGGTGGCCTCTGATTGGGCAAGTGTCTTTTTGAGTTGTAAACATACCCAACGCGGCTCCCCCAGCGTGGGTATGATGTAACATTGGGGAAAATAAACGATATGAAAAAAACTTCTTGTTGTTGTTGTTCTCTCATGTGTCATCCTTGTTGTTGTTGTTGTTCTCTCTCCGGTCTGTTAAGGCTTAACGACGGAAATCACTACATTTTGAAGAATTAGTAACAATTCCATGGAATATCTAGAAAATCAGAGCTTCTGAGATATTTCACCAGAGCGTTGAAGCATTAAGCTTGGCGTTGACGGGCGTTGCTACAAGATGACACCTCACACGACGCATTCGGACCAAGGATGGTCCATCTCTACACCAAATACCTTCCTTCACTGCCCCAAAATCCCCGCTTTGGCTACTACTCCTACTGATGACGTCACTAACCACGTCACAGATGCTGTGGACAGCCCCCAAATCGGGGTCTACACCCCGAGAGCTACAAAATGATACCTCCCAGGATGCATTCGGACCAAGGATGGTGCACCTCTACCCCAAATACCTTCCTTCACTTCCCCAAAAAGGCCCACTTTCGCTACTACTTCTACTGATGACGTCACCGATGACGTCACAGATGACGTGAACATCCCTGAAATCGAGATGTACACCCCGAGAGCTACAAAATGGCACCTCCCAGGACGCATTCGGACCAAGGATGGTCCATCTCGACACCAAAAACCTTCCTGCACTGCCCCAAACTGGCCACTTTACTTACTACAACCAACTGCGCATGCACCGATTGACGCGACTCGAATTTAAAAGCACGCCATTCTGAAGCACGCCATTCATCGGTATGACCAATATCGTCATGGTATTGACGCCATACCCCACACAAGCTTCACTTTGACACCTTCCACGACCCATTCGGACCCATAGCGGTCCATGTCTACCCCAAACACACACCCACATACCCCCAAAATGCCTGTTTTCTATACTACGGCCAGACTGCCCTGCGCATGCGCAGATTATCGAAACGGACGGACCATTAGTCCAGTCGGATGCTCCTTCACGAGGGCTTCAAAATAAGACCTCACACGACACCATAGGATCATTAGTGGCTCACCTAGACCACAAAACGTCCACCCAGTATGGACCTATCCCACATAGCCAGTACCCCGGTATGGGACTATATGGGCCTACCCAGGCCTCGGTGAACTTTTTTCAAAAATTTCACCGTTGGGCTTCGAAACCCTTCCCATCGTGTTCTAAATGACGAGACGTGAAAAACAAATCCAAACAACCCATATCACAATGAACGTGTGTGAATTTCCCAGGTTGGACCTATACCCCCATAAAGCCAGTATAGAGCTATATGAGCCTATATACCTACCCGATACTTTTCCAAAATTTGACCGTTTCGCTCCATGACCCTTCCCATTGTGTTCTAAATGACGAGACGAGAAAAACAAATCCAAACAACCCATATCACAATGAACGTGTGTGAATTGCCCAGATATAGCCAGTATGGGACTATATGGGCTATATGGCACTTTTCCAAATATTTCACCGTTGGGCTTCGAAACCCTTCCCATCGTGTTCTAAATGACGAGACGTGAAAAACAAATCCAAGCAACCCATAGCACAATGAACGTGTGTGAATTTCTCAGGTTGGACCTATACCCCCCATAGCCAGCCTATGGGGCTATATACAGACCTCGGTGACTTTTCCCAAAAATTTGACCGATTCGCTCCGGGACCCCTCCCATTGTGTTTTTCTCCGCGAGACGTGAAAAACAAGACCCCACAAGCCATAGTAAAGCCCACGAAAAAAATTGACCCCCCCCCCCCCCCCATACAGGCATTTCCCCGTATATTGTATATTGTACGAGTCCGTGTTCCGCTTTTTTTCTGGAGAAATTTTTACATGCACCCACCCATGACTGGATGGCCCTCGAGGAGAGCTTCACTTTGACACCTCACTCGACCCAATCGGTCCATTAGGGACCCACCTCGGTCCAAAAACGTCTATTCCCATACTGTAGGCATTCCCCATTTTCGTTAACATTGGTTGACATGAGACTATTTTCTGTGGCCGCGGAAGCAGACCGCATGACCACCAGACCGCGGAGGAATTCGAGGTGAAAGAGGGGGCGCCACCTGATGGAACTATAGCCGCCTTGACCTCTACGCGGCTTCAGAGGTCAAAAGCCGTAAATGGTCGCTTCGAACAAATAATGAGGTCAATGGGTAATTAAGTGCACTTTCTATACTACTCAGGTTGCTCATCTTTGTCCAGCCGTCGCCAACATAACGTCACGAGCTTCACGAAACATAACGTCACGAGCTTCACGACCTCGTTTTCATTCTGTAAATGAACATATACTTCGTGATTCACAAAACCGGCTGATTTATAATTGCTATAACTCACTCAAAAATATTTTTCAAATCTTGTTTAATGATAAGACTAACCTGGGCATATATAATAGATTTTCGGAAAAATAAAATGTAGTGATCAAAATCCTTTAACAGGGATTATAATATAAGGCTTTCACGGGGTTGACCTTTTTCGAAAGTAATTCAATGCAGCTTGATTTTCTACATGACTTTGAAAAAAGATCACACTGTCATATCCATGTTTTTTGTTTAGGGCAACGGTGGGCCTAAGGTATGCCTACATTATTCGCAAGCATTGGGAGATTTGCACAGTAAAGGCACTGGACGAAGCAGAAGTACTGAATATTGATTGGTTTATGTGAGCCAGTGTGAAACGGATAAACCAGGACAGTTAGTTGGTCAAAAAGTATTGTTCAAGCCCTGTCCCCCCCCCCCCATTCCTTCCCCCTCTCCCCGCTCTCACATTCTTTATCCTATTTTGCAATGCCAATTGAAAGGATGCGTGATGGTTACTCGAGAATAACTCTCTCGGACACTCGGGTGTGTAAATTTATTGTCATGACCGGGACAACTGCCCTTTATGACGTAAAATACACTTTGTGTTATTTTAGTACGTTCTATTTTTGAATAAACAGATTTTCGCGACAATAACGTTCTGCAGGTCAGTCAAACAGAATTATTAGCTTCCATCCAATTCCATTCCCCCTAAATTTTCAAATAATGATAACGGTTAGTTATTCCCGAATGTATTTTGCACAAATTCTCAATCCTCTTGTAGTCAAATAATGTTCGAATATTTGAAATCATACAGAATATCATGATACTTCTGTTTTAAAAGTAAATTATTTTAACGAGATACGTAATTGCAATGTAGCAAATCGATGTTGACATGGAATATCTCTCCCTAATACATATTCCGTACACGCCTGGCTGATGAAGTGCGACATTCAAGTTGATACCAAATAAGAGACCGAGAAAACATCAATACATCTACCGGTACTGATATCGCAGATTTCATCCTTTCGCTCGTCCATTGGTGCTCTCGACTGTCCGTCTGATTTTAGTGACCAATCTGGCTGCATTTGCTTCCTCTGTTTGGAACCGTTTGGGAGCCTTGTCCAAAAACACAGGAACTTCTGTCTGAAAGCCATACTCTCCTAAGATCCTACCAAGGGCGCAATACTCCCTCAGTTTTTACTTCAAATTCACTCCTTCGTTATGCACTGTAACTGTGAATTAGTTATTTTTCTGGTATGGCCTGAACGCGTATTCTTGGGACAACACTCCCACTTGAAAAACAAGACGTGAAAAACAAGACCCCACAAGCCATAGTAAAGCCCACGAAAAAAATTGACACCCCCCCCCCCCCATACAGGCATTTCCTCTTAATTAGAGACAGCATGAGTCTGTAACGCAATTTTTTTCTGGAGTACTTTTATGGCACCCACTCATGACTGATGGCCCTGAGAGAGCTTCACTTTGGACACCTCATCGACCCACCTGGTCCTATTAGGACCCACTCCGTCCAAACGTCTATTCACAGACTGTAGGCATTCCCCATATACATTAACATTGGTTGACATGAGACTATTTTCTGTGGCCGCGGAAGCAGACCGCATGACAACCAGACCGCGGAGGAATTCGAGGTGAAAGAGGGGGCGCCACCTGTTGGAACTATAGCGGCCTTGACCTCTACGCGGCTTCAGAGTTCAAAGGCCGTAAATGGTCGCTTCCTATACTTTAACCTGGGGTTCCCCCTTAAATTTTACCCGGGGGAACAAATAATGAGGTCAATGGGTAATTAAATGCACTTTCTATACTACTCCGGTTGCTCATCTTTGTCCAGCCGTCGCCAACATAACGGCACGAGCTTCACGAAACATAACGTCACGAGCTTCACGACCTCGTTTTCATTCTGTAAATGAACATATACTTCGTGATTCACAAAACCGGCTGATTTATAATCGCTATAACTCACTCAAAAAATATTTTTGAAATCTTGTTTAATGAGAAGACTAACCTGGACATATATAATAGATTTTGGGAAATATAAAATGTAGTGATCAAAATCCTTTAAAAGAGATTATAATATAAGGCTTTCACGGGGTTGACCTTTTTCGAAAGTAATTCAATGCAGTTTGATTTTCTACATGACTTTGAAAAAAGATCACACTGTCATATCCATGTTTTTGGTTTAGGGCAACTGTGGGCCTAAGGTATGCCTACATTATTCGCAAGCATTGGGAGATTTGCACAGTAAAGGCACTGGACGAAGCAGAAATACTGAATATTGATTGATTGTTGTGAGCCAGTGTGAAACGGATAAACCAGGACAGTTAGTTGGTCAAAAAGTATTGTTCAAGCCCTGTCCCCCCCACCCCCCACCCCCCATTCCTTCCCCCTCTCCCCGCTCTCACATTCTTTATCCTATTTTGCAATGCCAATTGAAAGGATGCGTGATGGTTACTCGAGAATAACTCCCTTGGACACTCGGGTGTGTAAATTTATTGTCCTGACCGGGACAACTGCCCTTTATGACGTAAAATACACTTTGTGTTATTTTAGTACGTTCTATTTTTGAATAAACAGATTTCCTCGACAATAACCTTCTGCAGGCCAGTCAAACAGAATTATTAGCTTCCATCCAATTCCATTCCCCCTAAATTTTCAAATAATGATAACGGTTAGTTATTCCTGAATGTATTTTGCACAAATTCTCAATCCTCTTGTAGTCAAATAATGTTCGAATATTTGAAATCATACAGAATATCATGATACTTCTGTTTTAAAAATAAATTCTTTTAACGAGATACGTAATTGCAATGTAGCAAATCGATGTTGACATGGAATATCTCTCCCTAATACATATTCCGTACACGCCTGGCTGATGAAGTGCGACATTCAAGTTGATACCAAATAAGAGACCGAGAAAACATCAATACATCTACCGGTACTGATATCGCAGATTTCATCCTTTCGCTCGTCCATTGGTGCTCTCGACTGTCCGTCTGATTTTAGTGACCAATCTGGCTGCATTTGCTTCCTCTGTTTGGAACCGTTTGGGAGCCTTGTCCAAAAACACAGGAACTTCTGTCTGAAAGCCATACTCTCCTAAGATCCTACCAAGGGCGCAATACTCCCTCAGTTTTTACTTCAAATTCACTCCTTCGTTATGCACTGTCACTGTGAATTAGTTATTTTTCTGGTATGGCCTGAACGCGTATTCTTGGGACAACACTCCCACTTCGACTTGTTAAATGGTACATTACTATCCATAGCGAGAATTATAATCATATATATATATATATATGTAACGAGAACAGTTCAGAGAAATAGTTCCCTCGTTTACCTACCTGGGAGGTATTGCTGATCCATGAAAATAACCTCAGTTATGGGTGTGCTACAATAAGGATCGAGTTGTAGCACAAAATACAGTAATGTGCATGAATAGTTAATTTATTAACTCAATATCACTGAAGACTGTAAATCCAAATCTGATATACTAGGCAAATCAATAAAAAATAAATAAGAAGACAAAAGTTTTGATCCAAAATGTGACTCGAACTAATAGCTCAACAAAATGGTCCGCACACTGCTTTCGAAAGCGAGCAGCCTAACAACTTGACTACGACGACGTCTGCCTCAGTGCATTTTTTACTTGCCCACATAAAGTTAACGGTAGATCGCACAATTTTTAATTTTGATGAAATATGACGCCTTAAAACAGAATATTATTTCAACCGATTGTAACACTAAGCATGCTGATAATAAATACATACAAATTGTTTTGGTTTGAGGTGTCATATTTTATATACAAACGGTATTCCCCTAGAAAATGTCTCTAAAATGTCGAAAGAGCACATCCGACCGTTTTGAAACTAGATGTAATCAGCCTCAAATCTAGGCTGGAATCGATCTCTCCCAAACTTCGCGAAAGTGACATATGGTACAACAGGTACAAAATAAAACACATTTGAGATCCATTCATGAGAAAATAGAAGGAATTTGTCCTCAAAAATAAACGGCATGGTATGTATGCCGTTTATTTTTCGACGGCTGTGTCAACAAGCGTTTGCACGTGTGGTGCATTCTGCCTACGTATGCTCTGCCACTCTAGCGAACCTTGGGCACGAGCCAGTGACGATATGCCATGCATGGCTGCAGCTGTTCAGCATTCAGATCAACCTCGCCACCAGGGGTCGCTTTACGCTGGAAAATGGCCGCTCCACGAACAGGACCGGATGACTCTGATTTCGAGTTTGCATTCAGATTCGTGAGCGTCGCTACGTCACTCACACGTCACGCAGTGACGTCATTTTTTCTCCAAGTGCAGCACATATCCAATGGCGAAACAGGAAACCCGTCGAAGCGTCCAGAATTTGAAGTTTTCTGACAAGATATTCTTGCATTAGTTGTATATGACAATTCCACTGTCATCAAATATAATACCTATGCTGCTTTAGCAAACTTCGCTGCTGAAAACAGACAGGAGAGAGTTTACCAAATCCCTCGATTTTGAGGCTGATTACATCTTTAAATAAAACAAGTTTAGTGCAATTAACTATCACCATTTCGCATGATATGAAACTTCAGCATTTTTACAGTACCGTACATAACAATCGCTTTCAGCCGTTTTACTTTCGAATGAAAATCATGTACACTACCGTCACATCCGAAGGAATTATTCCCGGGTAACCATCACACATCCTTTATTGTATCGTCTCGTTTACGAATACATTCTACTTTATCGCAGGTCTACGCCAGGACAGAGGACCGTCCATCAGCGCATGTTACCGTCCTATGGAGACGTCCGGTAGAGAATATCGCACCAAGGACGCCTGCTAAAGAGGACGACGTTATCGCGTCGAGGAAGTTTATATTTCTTGACAAAAGGGACGCACAGAGTTCAAGTAACCCCGACCTGGTATACGTCAATGTGAGAAACTCACCGGGATATCACGAAAACAGGTCACGGTCAACCGATTCAGACGAACGGTCTTCTCAGCGATCTTCGTGTGATCACGGGATAGATTCTGGTGTGCACAGTAGCGAACTGGAGCATGCGCATTGCCATGGGCAAAATGAAAATGACGACACTAATTCGTCCAGAGTGTAGTATATTTCGAAATTTTGATAGCACCGCTGGTATGGGAAATCCAATGGCCTTCAAATTGAGAGAGCTATGTCACGATGTTGACTCATAATGTAATAACGTTCATTTTGGACATTTAAATGAATGTGACGTGCTGTTCATGTGTGACGTGCTGTTCATGTGTGACGTGCTGTTCATGTGTGACGTGCTGTTCATGTGTGACGTGCTGTTCATGTGTGACGTGCTGTTCATGTGCGACAGCATTCATGTTTCTTTATTCATTGATTCTGGAAATACAGAGAGCAAATGGTCAACATTTCAAATACATGTATTATATTGAGTCTACTTGCGTTTGTTTATTTATATCTATATATAATACTATATATTCCCTTATAATCAGATAAGTGGCATTTGACTTGTGTACCGTGCAGCATTGCTCATATTTGGGCCTGTGGTCGGCTCCAAATGAGCGGAACCACAAAAAATGCCCCGCCGAATCTCGCCTAAAGAGCGGTTTCATTAACAACAGCCCAAGTGTAACGTTGTTTTTTTACCCCGCAGCCCGAATGGGCATAGGGGTATTGTTATGGGTCCGTCTGACCGTCTGTCCGTCCGCCCATCTTTCTGTCCGTCCGTCTGTTCGTCTGTCCGTCCGTCTGTCCGTACCATTTTCGTTAACGTTCCATATCTTGGAAACTACTGAAGGCAGGTGCTCAAAACTTCCATCCAGTACAGAATGTATTTTGTACGTGTGCCTTTTGTATCTTTTGGGTTATTGATATAGTGGAATCATTTTTTATAAAAAAAAAAATTTAAATAACAAGTTTTATTATGAATTATGCTTTGGTCAAATTCTACTGACAATCGGGAACCCTCGGGTAATGGAATGGTCTTTGCTGAATAAGGTACCCGATACAACCCAAATGAAAACTGCTCCAAGAATAATTGAAGGTAGTTCTACAGCCCGTTTCATATGTTTCCCTTTTCATCAGTCTTTTCTCTCCATTTTGCTTTCAAAATATCAACGGAATATTGACCGCTTTGTCCCTGAATACCAAATTATCCTTCCTTTTTTTCTGAATGATTAATGCTCTCCACGAAATACCAGGGGACATAGCCCATGCATGGCCAACCCGTAATTTTTTTCTCAAGGATTGATCCGCCTGCGAATGTAGTCCAAGGTTTGATCTCCACAAGGTTTTTTTTCAAGTTACGTAAGGTTGGCGATGATATTAATTATATGAATTGCTTAATGTGCAATTTTCATCACTTTCACGTCTTGATAACCTTTATAGTATAAGTAGCAAGTTCAGGTATCCATACGCGCTAAAACCCCTATTGCAGACTTCATTTATTTATGTGACAACCAGCAGCCGATCTTTACCGGTACTTTGAGGTGACGTACGTCTGTTTTCTTGATGTGACATATTAAATTGAACTAGCGATTTACTTGCTAGGGGTTATATCTTCAGATGTAAAGTATAAACGAATTATGAGACGTTTTTGCTGAAGGAGAATTAAATCTCTAAATCGAACTTGATAACGAAAGTGCGACAGGCGCAATTTACAACAACAACAACGACCACGTGAGTGTGTGATCATTTTGGTTTCGACTTCTTCAAACGTCCCAAAGCTATTCTGTTTGATGAAAGCTAACTGAAACTACCTTCCAAAGGAAATTTCAAATATATTTGATGGAATCCTATAGCCATACTTGGACTTCGTCGGGCGATATGGGGAGGGGGGGGGGGAGGGGGTGGCAGAAACTATAAGCAAAGTTTTAGGCTGATTGGTTGAAAAAAAATGCCTGTTTAGCATCATTTTTTTAAATAAATCTGGGTAGGGAGGGAGTATTTTTAGTGGCCTGTGTCGATTAAATTATCAGTGAACCATGCCTTAATAGTTGGGTTTCTGTTCTGAATAAAGTAGCTTGCATCCATCGTCCTGCTCTGTTATTTGCCTTTATAATTGGAGATTCAAAACGTTGGTTGGCGACAATTACGATAATAGACTTTAATGGAAATCGGAATTGTCAAGTGTTAAACAAACCAGTCTACTATAAAATATAGTTCTGGGCGCTTAGAAGCAAAAATGTAAAAAAACACACGAACAAATCGCTGCTTACATGTACAATATGGCATTTAGTGAGGCAGCTCAATAAACTGTTGATCACACTGCTCTGCCACATGTAAACACACTCGTGATATAACTGATAATTTTTTCTAGAATATTACAGAGCTGAGGGGTTCTAGCACCTCTGGTGCCTCATGTTCGTATGACGCATTTGGTTGATAAGCAATTCGCATGTGTATGTCCTGGTACACACGAGCCAGTTTTCATTGACGAGTGAGACTAAAGGAGGTGTTCGCTTTAGATGGATTTTTTCCCCTTCAGCGTCGCTCTCTGCTGCTCTATTGTCTCGCTCTGAGCCGGCCGGTATATTGTGACGTAATGCTCAGGTATTCCCCAACTCTTTATCCGCACGACGAGGCCAGTCTATTGGGAAGGTTTGGTTCATATTCCCATACAGTTACCATATATATTTTCATGAACGATCAAACTATTTACGAACAATCGTCAGTTATATTAATATATAAACCTACTCAAAAACTGACAACTCTCTGCCAAAAGTTCTGCGAACAATAAGTACGGGAAGTAACTGCAAGCAAAAACATATTGGCACAAGCATGCTCACTTGGGAAAATAAGCGTCACCGCTTGTTGAGGATCATTTCCTGAATAAATAGAGAATATGTTTAAGTTGCAAAACTGAACGCCTACATCAACGGAAAAATGAAAAATGAATATATCCGTATTGTAGTGACGAAACATTGAAGAATAGCTGTAAATGCTGTGAATCAGGAATTTTCCATTTTTGGCCCAGCATGCCTTCATATTGGAAATTTTTTACACTATAACTTTTCCGTTCATAGTTACAACTTTTATCTTTCCGTTGCCCTCAGACGAAATACTCTTGTGTGGAAGTTAAATATATGTTTAACAATTACTTTTTTGCTCTATTGGATCGTCACAATATTCAACTACTGACCAAGTGCATGGTGTGGCTGTGTGTGCGTGCAACTCCACAGTCACGAATTATAACACATAAGCGATTAATTGCGATAGCTGTTCGTTATCTTTCTTTCACGTCACTATTGCACTTTAAAGTCCAAAATCAAGATGAGAAAAAACGAAAAAATGAAAACAAAAAAATTTATGACTTGGAGTTTCGAACCCAAAAGTTGGCGGTTTTTTCATTTGTAGTCCGCCACTCTAACCATTCGGCCACGAAGCAGTTACAGTTTTTATTTGGAGGAATCATGCTGCGAATGGCGATGAACTTCACCCCTACAGAGCATTCAAAGCGTTTTGATATATTTCTGTTTTAAGAAAATATGACACCTTTAACCAAAACAATTTTTCAGTATCATTTAGGATCAAACCCACCGAATATGGATATCTAAGACTCGTTTTGGTTAAAGGTGTCATATTTTGCATATGAAGGGAATTCCCTCTAAGAATATCACCAAAAATTGCAAAAACAAACAAATGCCTATTTTCTAATACTCGTAATATTTTGTTGATAAATCTCTTGTCGGTGAAAAGTCAGAATACAATAATTCAGTATTTTCTCTCTCAAGTTAGTAACCTTTGAAATAAACACGAGGAAATTATATTTTCGGTTTATAAACGCAACACACTGAGGAAAAAAATACAGTCAAACCGAACACCTCCTTTATGGAAGTCTGCAGTTCTCATTAGCTAGCTAACAAGCTTATGCTATAGACGATGACCGTACCAGAACAATCTTCCACAAATTTGGTCTCACTTGTAAGAAAAAACTGGTTCGTGTGTACCAGGCCTAAGCGTCAACATGCTCGCTACCATTTTTTTAGCGACAGAGTCACCTGCTTTTGTCGCAACACAGTTGTGCGATTAGCTGACGACCTGACAAATGCTTATGACACACATGTCAACGATTGTGTCATTAGAATTTGCTACAAGGCGCCTCTTGTGCAAATGTGCTGTCTGGAGCAGCTGGGCTGTGGGTTTGGGAGGTGACGAGGGGAGGCAAGGATAGAAAAAACGAAGCAGATTGAGAGTGAGCAGCAAAGCCGAGCATATTTCTTTGAGCAAAGCCGAGCATATTTCTTTGTTGCTTTAATACAAGAGATTATGACTTTCCAGTCACAACAAGCGCACGATGAGCGCAAAGACCTCCGTCGAGGCAACAGGGTCCGTAGGGGAATACATCGCTGAATAACATAGGGCCGGATGCCAAGTTCAATTTTGCATTTGTTGGACGTTAACTCCACCAATGGTAATTAACCTGGGATTGAGGGTTCCCCACTAGCATGTCCAGCCAGGGATGTGGAAGTCACATTCCCCGCACATAAGTTTTGTCTGATTTCACGTGCTTGAAATATTGGGGTATGGAATAGAGTATATTGATGGAAAACCTTGAATACTGCTTGAGACATTAGGCCCCTTCCCAACCCCACCTCCCCCTGAGAGGATGCCCCCACCCAAATCAACACGTTAGCGGCAGAAATGAGACCCTGTGTGCCTAGTTGTACCAATTTGCTTGTGATTTTGTGCTATAGACCCGACACATCAACACTTCATATTTTGTATGTGTACAGTATAGCATCATCATTGAGAGAATCCTCTACAAAACACACCTCATTTTACCGACACTCCGGTCTGATCTGCCTCAGCATCATGTGGTGAGGATTCAATGCGCTCGGTATAATTTTGTATACTGGTGTTACAGGTCACCTTCACCATACTGTATCAATGACCATGGACTTGTACATGTATCATATTCATATTGAATGGTGATGGCTGATGAGAATATTGCCCATATGGAACAAATGGCTGGATTCCAGCAAATAAAAAGTTCATATTAATCATAAACAACACACAGTTAATAATATTAGCAAATAATTATGTGTATTCCTTGTCGAAATAAATATATTACAGATAATATTATGACTGAATCATGGTAACAGATATACACCTGAATCATACCTGTGTAGATCACTGTCAGGTTATCGCTTAACATTCAACAATTTCTGAAAATGACGGCATTTTAATATCTGTCCAACCTGATATAATTTACTGGCTTACCTATTCATCAATGCGTATTGGCTAAGATCACATTATGCCTTGTATATATACTGTGCGTATGGAGCTGTTTGTAACTTTGTTCACTGCTGAAGATGCTATAACTAAGAGCAAAATATACAGAATAAATTGTGATTCCTACTCGGAGTTGCTTTTCTTCTCTACAATTGAAGTAAAATGGTGTGTTCTTGTGCATTTTGACAGAATATTTAGACTTTGGAGATGATATGTAATGATGCCCCAAAATGAACCGAATTTTCCGTGTCATCTGTCTGTCTATCGCTCTGTTTCCCCATCTTTCTTGTCATACCACATGTGCAGCTAGTGATGGATCAGAAGCCTAATGAAATTGACTGACCTTTATCTATTTTTTCGAGGTCAAATTTAGCATTAGCAATAATTTTTAAAGGAGTGAAGATAGGCTCTCCAAATTCATAATACTTGTGCAATTGGTGACTGACTAGAAGCCTATCCCAGTTGATTGAATCTATTTTCTCAGGTTATATACTGTATATTATGATATAACATGAAATATAGCTAGGCATTCTAAATTGATACCACATATGCAAATGATGATGGACCTGGAGTGTATGAATATGACTGACATTGACCTATTTTCTCAAGGTCAAAAACTGTAAGTTAAGTCACATCTTAACTGCTAATCTCAAATCACCTCAAATCTAACATTGTCATCATTTGTTGTAGCTGTGGTTTTTCTTCCAGAACAATTTAGCGAATTTTGCATGTGTTTCAACAGTCTCATGCTTCAACAGTAACTTAAACCATGCTGTATCGGCTGAGCTGTTGAAATAGCCTTCGTTTCCTAGCTCTGACATACTGCATCACTGTCGAAATATGAGTACCAAGACAGAGTGATAGATCACACAGCCAGTGAAGGTTCCCGATTTACATGAATGTCGTTATTGCCTAAGTAGTATTAGCAGCATTTTACAACAACAAAAATTCGCTGACTTACAGTGAAAAATTATAGTGAAAGGTATATATTTTTTGTTGTTTGGCATTTTTATTTGCTGGCCCATGAAACGTAAAATAAAGTTGATATTGCCTCACACTGGGTTTCAACCATTGGTGAAGAAATCCCTTCTACCAGGGATGATTCCTGATTGCTCATCCTCCAGGGGTATCTGCCCCCCCACTCTGTCCCACCCTAAAAACAATTGTCACCCCAAATAGGGGGTGTGCCCAAATTGGGGAGATCTAAAGCCCTGTGAGTATCAAATTATGTGTTACAAAATTGTCTGGGGAAATGCTCTTCGCCCGTGTTTCACACGAGCTTTCATTTCAATTGTGTCCAAAATCATTGCTTCAAAATTTCGTCGGGAACCATGACAAACCCTATTGGAAATCACATGAGGCGAGGGTTCCCCATATGACAATTATTTGGCGGGAGATTTCACGTTGCATTCCTAGACCTCCGTCTGATCGACGGAGGTAAAAATGACAACGAATGTTATCAAACAGTCTATTATGATCACGTTGCGTGTGTTAGGCTGCGGTGTTTATTAGATCACGTTGTATGCAATGCGTTGTTTGTCTACTACATTCGACAATAGACCTAGTCAAAGTATTACCCTGGTCTGATTGAATTTCATTACCAGACCATCATCACGGGATGAACTGTACAAGTAGTATATAAAGTTGAAATTGGGTCTTATTTATGCAAATGAGATGACGTCACGTGACTGACCTTTCCCACCTCCAACACTGAAGAGTTCCAATCTAGGGGGAGGTAACTCTGGGTCACTATAGTTCCGGCAAAGGTCCCTGGGTATGTATATTCCTCCGCGGTGATGCGGTCTGGCGGTGATGCGGTCGCGGAAGAAAGCTTCCGCGGAGAAAAAGTAGTCCCCAGACTGGAAATACGCTGCATGGTCCAATGGGGTCGATTAAGGTACCAAAGTGAAGCATTCGTGAAGGGGCATCTGATGGGGTGGGTGTGGGGTTGAAATATCGTCATTCTGCGCATGCGCAGTATATAAAACTGAAATTCCCGCTCTTTTATGCAAATGAGATGACGTCACAGAGCTCTCGTCCAATCAGAAGCGAGTATTTCAAATCCGTCACAGAGCTCTCGTCCAATCAGAAGCGAGTATTTTGACCCGGTGCATTATAGGCCATATCCAAGATGTGACCTGGTCTATAAAACACGTCCCTCTGGATCCCACACCTTCATTTCTACGGTTGCACAGCCATGGCGGAGACCCAGCCCCATGCGACTCGCATTTTACAGTATGCCACCGTGGTGAATTCATTCACGGGTTACCGAGCAGTGGTCCGGTCCATGTTTGCAGATGGCGACGACAACGAGGGACGACGCCAGATCCTGAACGAGTTCACAGAAGCGGTCCTCCACAGAGTGCACTCGATGGAGAGGCGTGCCATCACTCACCACTACTGGACTATGACAGCCATCCTTGATGCTCGGGCTATGGACCACGAGCGCTCACGCCGGAACCAGCACCGGCTGGTTGGCCTCATACTAGTCTGTGCCCTATTGACCCTGGCGCTGTGGTATTGACACTATAAATACCAGGGTCAGACAGAGTGTGTGTCATTCACCGTTCGACATTGGAGCAAGCATGTCATCCGTCCTACGAGCCATCCTGCCCCTTACACCCCAGGTGGGGTTACACGTCTATGAAGATAAAGTCACCCTGGTGGAAGACCGGGATGTCTGTGGGTGGGATCCGGAGTCCACATCCACTACGGTGACGCTACCTCGTGACGGCTGGACCAAATTTAAACGGGTGTTGAGCGGCGAGCTCGACGGACACCTCATCCACATAGACAATGCCAGCTACGTATACCGTGGGCCTTTCTTCGCACGTCTGGGCCGCTACCAAGACCCTACGCGAGGCTTCACCCTAGACCCCGATCTGTGGACAGCCTTGGAGAAAGTGGTGCCTATTGTGGACCAGCTGTTTACACCGGACGAACGATCATCAGACGAGTTGGGGTGGGCTCGTGCTATTGAGGACGCGCTGGCTGGACCCCATGAACAACAACTACATGAACCCGACGACGACGACGAGGCCATTGATTACCCGGCTGAACTGAGTCAACACAACGGTGGTAGAAACTTGTTATAAATAAACCATACTCTCCGGGTCCATCATCATTGTGTCACCATGAAGCGCTGGGAGAAGGTGTTGGATAACTTATACTACAGTCCCGACAGTCCGGCGGCCTATAGTGCATTGTCGGCTCTCTATCGAGCGGCCAAACCCCAGGGGATACAACGTGCCCAAGTCCGAGATTGGTTAAGAAAACAAGACACCTATACCTTACATCGAGCTGTCCGTCGCCATTTTCTACGGAACCGGGTCATCGTGGGAGGAATAGATGCCCAGTGGCAAGCGGATTTGGTCGATATGAGCGCCTTTGCCAAACACAACGATGGGAATCGGTATATCTTGACGTGCATCGATATCCTATCCAAGTATGCGTGGGTGGTACCCATCCGGACGAAAACGGGGGCGAATCTCATAGCGGCGTTCAAAGACATCTTCAAGACCGGGCGCAAAACCTTTGTATTTGCAAACCGACGAAGGCACGGAATTCCTCAACAGACCGTTCCAAGCCTTTCTGAAAGCCCAGAAGGTGTTTTCTTCCATACGTACAACGAGACCAAGGCGTCCGTGGTGGAAAGGTTCAACAGGACATTTAAAGGTCGTATGTATAAATATTTCACCTATAAGAATACAAGGCGGTACATCGATGTTCTCCCGAAACTTGTGAGGGGTTACAATCGAGCCTATCATCGGAGTATAGAGAGAGCCCCCATTACCGTGACCCAACGCAATGAAGCCCAAGTCCGGCGTGTCTTGTACCCCAGGCCATCGCAGCGAACGACGAAGGAGGTGTACAAGGTCGGGGACCCTGTACGCATCAGTAAAGTCAAGGGCAAGTTCGAGAAAAGTTACTTGCCCAACTGGAGCGATGAGCACTTCCTGATTAAACGGCGCCTACCCTGACAGCGGCGAGTCTACGAACTGGAAGATCTTCAAGGGGAACCGCTGCTAGGCACGTTTTACGAGCCGGAATTACAGCCTGTCGTAAAATCACAGCAAGACTACTACACGGTGGAGCACATTTTGAAAACGGAACGTCGACGTGGCAAACTGTTTCATTTCGTCAAATGGCAAGGCTGGCCCAGTTCCTTCAATTCCTGGGTCGCTGCCAACCAGGTGAAACGACTATAAAACCAGACACCACTACCGTCCTCCTTCATTCCACGTCCAACCATGAACACGGTGCAACCGTCTCTGAGCACAGCGTCTTCCAAAACGCGCAAAGTGCAAGTGGGCTTTGGTGTACTAGTGCTAACCCTGCTGAGTGTGTTGTACGGAGGTGTGTTTTACGACGTAGCCTATGTCAGCACGTTACTTAACCAACTGAGAACACCAGCCATCAGTGAAACCGGTCTACAGAGAGCACCAGTCGTATCCAGCCCAGTCACCACCACCTCCACACCCTGTGTACAAGCCACAACGAGTGTAAGCTCCACACTTACACCAAGTACATCCACTACGTCTGAAGACCCACCGGATTTCATCCCTCACAGTGAACCGACAACGACGACGACCCACGTTGTACCCATCACCACCATCATCATCCCTGAACGTGAACAGACAACGACAACCGACGTTGTGCCCACCACCACCACTCCAGTTCACTCGTACCAAATTTACAAGAGCGGGTTACCACGACAACGGATACACCTCCAACGATGGACCCTCGGTGGCAGCATCCCTTCACCTGCGTCATCGCAGGACCGACGGGCTCCGGCAAAACGCACTTCGTCAGGAAGCTCCTTCAACACGCCGACAGCATGATCACTCCACCCATTGCCAGAGTCGTGTGGTGTTACGGAGAATGGCAGGAAGCGTGTGCAGCAATGCCCCACATCACGTTCGTGGAAGGCCTACCTAACCTGGCCGATTTGGAACGCGACACCTTGGTGGTTCTGGATGATCTCATGGCAGAGACGGATGCGCGGGTCACCCAACTCTTTACCAAAGGCAGCCACCATCGACGGCTCAGCATCATCTACATTGTGCAGAATCTGTTCAGTAAAAACAAAAGAACATCGGAACATCAGCTTAAATGCCCACTACCTGGTGGTCTTCAAAAACCCGAGAGATACCACTCAACTGCTGCACCTGGCGAGACATATGTATCCCCGGCCGCACACCGTTTGCATTGGAAGCCTTTAAAGATGCCACAACCCCTCAGCACGGGTATATGCTCTTCGACCTGAAGCAAACCACCCCCGACCACCTTCGACTACGGACCGGCATCTTTCCCGGAGAGACTCACCACGTGTACATGCAAAATAATGTAAACACACCTACAGTGGCTCCCCCAGCTGGGGTGTGTGTGTGTTTTGATGATGGGGATAATAAAAAAGAATGAATACCACAGCAGGGTTGTGTTCTCTGAAGTAGATAAAAAGAGCAGAATTGTGGGTTCTAGCGTTAGTTGTACAGGATGTCTGCGCGAGTACGGAAGCACGCTCCCACGCTCCGTGTATTGAAGACGGCCCCACCCGAGTTGGTCCGAACCATTGTACGCGGTGCGGACCCTGCTCTCGTGTGCTGTCTGTGCGAGATTGGACTCAATATCTTAAAAGGCAACGTACCACTGACTCCGGCTCAGAAGACCAAGTTGGCCAAGCATAAGACAGGTCTAAGAACCTTAGTCCAGAAGCGAGTTTCTCAAACACAAAAGAAAAAGGTGTTACAGCAAGGCGGATTTCTCGGGGCTATCTTAGCACCGTTGGCCGCTTCCGTGTTGGGTCCAGTATTGGGTGGACTCTTCGGCCGACAATGAACCACACGAACAAAATGGTCCTCGTCGAACCTCGGCTCCTTCAAAACCTCCAATCGCCCTACCCTGTCCCTTCTACGGTGAAGACGATAAACACCCTCGATGGAGAAATGCAACAGATCTTACAGAGACCGGGGTTAAGCGATAGTGAGAAAGTATAACGGTACAATGAGACGCTTCAGCGGTACATGACGTTCATGGACCAATACAAAACCCTCTCTGCTCCACCACCACCACCACCATCACCACGTGACACACCGCCGACCTCAGCACCGTTCCAACAGCCGGGTGGAGTACCTTCCACAGCCCCACAGTGGGTCGAAGACGAAGTCCTGAAGAGTGTACCTGCCTCGTTCAAGAAACAAGCTGGCCTGGTATTACAACGGATGAAAAAGAATCCTAACATGACTTGGAATGATAAAGGCGAACTCCTGGTACAGAATCAGGTGGTCCCCGTGACCCACATGACGGATTTAGTGAATGACCTGATGCGTCAACGCAGGACGCACACGAATCCTCGAGGATGGGAGGTCTTCGCTCAAGGCTTGAAAGACATGCATGTACCACAGGAATTGGTGGGCAACCCTCAGCGCTGGGCCTTTATGCAGAATGTGAGTACACCACCAGAACCTTTGGAACCGGAGTCACCTCCCACATCACCACCACGGCGGGCACCTACGTTTTCACCCCTTTTACCACGCCACCCCCTGCAACCACCAAGAGCTAAATCACCGCGACCATCACGACGATTAGCGCCCAAGGGCTGGGAGAAGTATTAAAACCAACAGCAGCAGCAGGACAGCTCAGTCATCATGTTTTACCTCGCCCTACCCAGTAACAGCTCGGCTGATGTGTTTCCTGACAACACCTTGACCAAGTACGTGACCCAGTTACCACAACCGTTGCATTTACCTGGACGCTGGAAATGTGGACTCGTGGATATCCAATACCCTTACTCGTGGTACAACGTGCGAGCCAATGAAGTATGGTACGAGGTGACCTACGAAGGACAAGAAACTCGACTCAAACTACCCGAAGGTCAATATGATACCCCCAAGGAGTTCATGGGTGGACTGAGAAGTCTGATGCATTATAAGTCTCTACGAGAGGTCACGAATACTTCAAAACCCATCAAATCTTTCCCCTTCAAAAATCATGTGGACTTCGATTACAACGCACACAACGACAAGGCCAATCTCACGCTCAGCTCCAACGTGAGTGTCGAACTCAGTGCTACCCTACAGCAAATGCTGGGTTTCAATTACCAGGGGTACGCTGGCCTCACCGGCGAGATAGCCCACATCCCGATGGACATGCGTGGTGGTATGTATGGCCTGTACGTCTACTCGGACGTGGTCGATGCACACATTGTCGGCGACAGCAACGTACCTCTACTGCGCGTCTGCCCGGTGAAAGGCACGTATGGAGCTCAAGTCACCCACAGTTTCAGGCTTATCGTGTATCTACCGGTCAGTCAGACCGATATTAGCTCCATCGTCATCGATATAAGAGACGACACGGGACGACCGGTGGCATTCGAACGAGGAAAAGAGGTGCTGACACTTCATTTCCGTCAAGTCCGAGCGGTTCACTTTGCATAATGAAGGTGCCTTATCAATGCCATACAGCCAGTTACGTCGATCATTACACCAAACAGGCCGGGGGTAACTTTCCTGTCTTTGCGGGTACACGCATGCAACGAAGACATGGACTGGGGAACATACTCGGGAGCATCGTCAAAACGTTTCTGCCCTTGGTGACGCGTGGGGTCAAAGCGATCGGCAAACAAGCGGTGCGCAGTGGACTGCAAGTGGCTGGTGATGTCTTGGGGGGTACGGCACCCAAAGAATCCTTGAAACGGCGGGCCAAAGAAGCGGGAGGCGTCTTGGTGGCCAAAGCACAACGCACCTCTGGGAATAAAAGAGCTGCCCCACCGAGACCACGCACCAGTCGACGACCGACCCAGCGACGACGCACATCGAAGAAGACCAAGGATATCTTTTCTTAAAGATGGCTTTCATCCATGCCGAGTCGAGTCCTTCTACCAACAGTGAATTTGATTTATGGACCGTCCCAGCTACTCAGACCAGTGCCGAAGAGGGTCAATGGGTGGAACATCTGCCCCTTTCCAGCATTACAGCCACAGGCCCCATTGAATTCACCATCACCAACGCAGATACGACCTACCTGGATTTAGCCCATACGTACCTATATGTCAAAGCTAAAATCACCAATAAAGATGGGACAGACCTGAAAGCAGATGCACCCGTGGGTCCAGTGAATCTCTGGCTTCATTCGCTATTCCAGCAAGTGGATATAGCCCTGAGTGATAACCTGGTGAGCGCCTCGACGAACACGTACCCGTACCGAGCCTACATCGAAACACTGTTATCCTACGGGCGTGACGCTAAAAAGTCGTATTTGACAGCCCCGTTGTTCTACCGAGATACCCCAGGCAAGATGGAAGCGAGTCCTGATAATGCCGGCTACACGGAGAGAGTGGATTTCACAGCAGAGAGTCACTCGGTCGATATGATGGGACGTCTGCATGCGGACTTATTCATGCAGGACCGATACCTCTTGAATGGAGTACCTGTCAAAATACGACCAGTGCGCGCAACGCCTGCGTTTGCCTTGATGGCCCCGAATGAGGACCTCGAGTATAACATTGTCATCCAAGAGGCAAGTCTGTTTGTACGCAAAGTGAAACCCAGCCCAGGTGTACAGTTGGGGCACATCAGAGCCTTGGAGAAAAAACCAGCCCAGTACCCGATTCGACGAGTACAGACCAAGGTCTTTTCCGTTCCTAAAGGCAATATGATTGTCAATCAAGAAAACCTGTTCCTGGGGGATTTGCCCAAGCGTTTAACCCTAGCTTGTGTGGAGAACGTCAGTTATAATGGGACTCTCTCGAGGAATCCGTTCAACCTAAAAGCGTTCAACATCAATTTCGTGGCCCTGCATGTGGATGGCCAACAGGTACCGGCACGCCCCTTACAACCTAACTTTGGAACGGACAATTACATCCGGAGCTATCTGAACCTCATCACAGCAACTGGCCAAATCAACCAAGACGAGGGAAATATGATCAGTCGAGACGATTTCGGCAGAGGGTACACATTGTTCTGTTTCGATCTGACTCCCACCTTAGACAACGATCATCAACTGAGTCTCGTCAAGAAAGGCAACTTACGCTTGAAACTGCACTTCGGGACACCTTTACCGAAAACCATCAATGTGATCTGCTACGCTGAGTTTGACAACATCATTCAAATCGATAAAAGCCGTAACGTGCTGTGTGACTTCGCCACCTAACATGGATACAGACCAGATAACCACGGTGCTGGAGACTGACCCAGGAACACGTAGGGTCTTTCAAGGGGTGTTCGCCCGAGATGTGTTCCCATTAGACCGTGTGTATCCGGCTGCTTATGTCCTGAATACAGACCCGATGGATCGGCCCGGTGAACACTGGGTGGCCGTGTACTTGACAGAAGAGCAGGGTGAATACTTTGACCCGTACGGCCTACCACCCCTCCATCCCGATTTAACAGACTTCATGGATCAAGGCACAGAGACGTGGTGTTGGAATACTAAAACGTTGCAAAGCCTGGACAGTATGGTGTGCGGACAATATTGCTTGTTTTACCTGTACCATCGATGCCGGGGAAGACCCTTATCTACCATCGTCCACATGTTTGACGAGTACCCCAAGGCCGAGGACCGAGATGTACTCGTCTATGACTGGGCCGCCCATCATTTCAATGTACAAGTCCCGTTCTGGGCTTGAATTCTTTCAATGTACATACGCCCCGCTGTTCTGGGCTTGAATTAATTACAAGCCCCGTGTTCTGGGCTTCAGTTTTCACGTGGTTGTTCTCACGTTGTTGTTGTTCACTGAATAAAAAATGAGATCTCACCAAAAAAAAAATAAAAAAAACCCTGTCTTGTATGTTTTATTCATAATGCATCTGGAGATTCAGTCAAACTGAAATCAGTGGTGTAGGATGGGGCCAAAATGTCACCCATCAAGGTTAGAATGCAAGAGCACTATAGTAAAAATAGAGAGTCAATGAAATCAGCCCACAGACCAAGTACGTGTATTTGGTCTAGGTTTGGAGCGGGCATTTCATTGAGGTGCGTGTATACGGTGAGTGAAGAGACTCGTCCAACACGTATAGATTATGACTATAAGTTCTATGTATTCTCCGAATCTTGCCGAAAGGGAGACCGTTTTACCTTGGAGGTGACTTTTGATCCGCGCGTGCGCACTGCCGGTGATGACGCGCACTTCTGGAGAACCCCCGCGCGCGCTGCGGGGCCGGGGCGGGCCGGCAAAATACCCGGCGGTTGAACATTGGAACTCTTCTGGGTTTGGAGGATGAACATACGGACGTCTAAGGGGAAAAATTGGAACTCTTCTATGTTTGGAGGTAGTTTTTAGTGAAAACCCGGAAGTGACGTCACAACCCACGTGACCTGCGTATATACTCCTGTAAAATAGAGCCGATTTTATTTCTTTGGAGGGGCAAGGTCAATAGGACTTGCGCTTTTTATACTACTAAAATGTGAAGTAGATTACAGGCCTTAAGGCCGTGATATGCATATGAAGTATTCTGGGGCATGGTCAGTACTTCCCAATTTTCCCTTCGTCTACTACTCGCCGATTTTTGATTTTTTTTTATTATTATTGATTTTTTTATTTCCTCGAGAGCTTCAAAATAAGACCTCACTCTACCCAATCGGTCCACTAGTGCTCCACCTAGACTCCAACATGTCCACCCAATATGCACCTATGCACTGAGCCAGTAGACCTATGGGGTTATATACAGACCTACCCGATACGTAAAAACAAATTTCATAGCTTTTCCCCAGCGTATTCTACAATCTCACAGCCCATAGTAAAATGCATAAACAAATGACCACCACCCTATACACGCAAAAAAGATAGAAATGCGCGAATGAGAGGAATTGGGATAGACCGAGTTGTCTCCCTTGCATCAAAGCGTCTAGATGGGGCTGTGGTTGGAAATGTGCGATTATCCGGGGAATTGTACCAATTGACCTTGGGCAGCCATTTTTCTTAGCGTTTGTTACATAAAACAGACCTGCACGGAATATTTCCACTCTTTTAAATCATCCACACCCAACAAAATTATATCAAACTAATTCATGCATTCAAATGTAAGTGATTCATATACCGCGGAAGACCACATGAAGGTCCCCACCGATGACGTTCGATGAACGTTCGTGATTTTTCTTTGCTGGTGCAAACTGGACAATAAATGCTCGACACTGGGGTGGCACTGTATCATAGACTGGCCGCAATATATGTATATTGGTGTTCATGGGTTGAGCTATTTGGTGTAAAATGTCTGTGGAGCGGGTTCCCCGTGTTTTGTAAAATACGATCTGCCAAACTAGAAAAATAAAATTTTTCCCGCCCCGTTCCATTGAACACAGTGTTTCACGCTGACAGTTGTATTTTAAAAATTCAGATCTCATCAACCAGAACGTTTTATGTGCTCACAGTTATTGACAATATCGTAAAATATGTATACTTGCTAACCTTAGTTGGATTCGTCATGAAATCATTTAGGAATAAGTAATTCGAGCACTTTTTGTGACATAGCAAAACGAAGATGACAGCCGTTTCCCTTTTCGCTGCGATGGTTTACACGAAAAACCGGCTCAGTTATAAAAATCCATATCTCCGTAAATATGAAATGTCCCAACTGTTTACGTCAAGACAATATTCTCTTATATGTGTACTTCCTATTTCCCGCAGGAATTTATGCAATATAAATTCTTTCCGCAATAAACTTACAATTTACTGGTAATGGTAACGAAATTCTCCGTCTCAATTTGAGCTTCTTGTACGGCGGCGGAACGCCAAGATCAAAGAGCGCGTGCTGCAACGTAGCAGATCACGTGAGGGTCTAAATATAGATCGTTTGTTTACATATATCAGCTGATCGTGTCTGATATATAACAAACAATACCTTATAACAACAGTACTTTCCGTAATATCTGAATAGTTGATACTCGACCAAGAATTAATTATGACAGAAAAATTATCTTAGATAAGTTTTCGCCCTATTCATAGAAGTATTATTTCCGTCACATCAATTTCTGTCACAGTACTTTTTCAAAAATTTCACCAATTCGCTCCGCGTGGGACTATATGGGGGTGTGGGTGAATGAGGCGTGACCTTTGGACGTGTATAGACTTGTTTGGCGGCTGTGGTGGATGGGTGGGTGGTGGGTTTAAGATGGCGGCTGTGGTGGATGGGTGGGTGGTGGGTTTAAGATGGCGGCTGTGGTGGATGGGTGGGTGGTGGGTTTAAGATGGCGGCTGTGGTGGATGGGTGGGTGGTGGGTTTAAGATGGCGGATTGTAGAAAAACGTATAAAAGGAGGCGATTTTTAGGGGAGGGGAGTATTCATTGCACTACCCTGCGGAGCACTCTGACCTGATTGACCTGACCAGCCTGAACACCAGCCTGCCTGTATGAGACGTGGAGAAGATTTTCCAGGGGACCCAGCAGCACCTCCGGTTGAAGTCTTACCCCAAGACGAGCGTGTGAGGGACATTTATCAACGACACTGGGTTACCATACACCATTGTTTTCATCGAAATCGCCAGATATTGGACTTATATAATTTCCGGTTGGAAGAAAACATCCGTTTACGTAGCTACGTGGAAGCTATCTTCAACGACCAAGATACAGCCTTCAAGTTAAATCTCACTTTTGGATACATTCTTCGCCATAAAGAGACAGACCAGCTCCGTTATTATTATCCCAGCAATAATACCCGGGTGTTTGACCAGCCTTTCACCATTATCCATCGACCCTGTCTGGACACGGTACTGGAAAAATTAGAAAACTTGGATAGTTTGGAGTGGATACGACAACAACGCTCCAACACAAAATGGCAAGTGGAGATGGCAACCAATGTTACGTTTTACGTCACTAAAATGATCGATCACCCTATCGGCGCTCCCATTCATCTCCCGGACTGGTTAAAACACAGAGAAGGCATGTACGCTTTAGTAGGCGGCATCAATGGGCCCTACACCGATCGGAAATGTTTATTCCGATGCCTGGCTATCCATCTCAACAAACGTCCACCCAAGAAATGTGATAAATTGGCCAACTGCTATTGGGAAGACTACTTACGTGAAAAGAAGATGGAAAAACAGCACTTTCGCAGGGTCCCGTTATCGCAGCTAGATGTGGTGGAAAATTTATTCCACGTCAACATTGTCGTATACAAATTAGAGCAACACGTGGATGAGGACAACAGTGACGCCCCACAACTCACCGCCCGACTCGTACAGCGTTCCGCGGGGAAATACGACACAACCATGACATTGAATTTGTACGAAACGGACACTGGCGGGCATTTCTCGTACATCACGAACATCAACAGGTATGCCCAGTCCTACATCTGTAGTAAATGCCAACGCGTGTTTAAAGAATCGTCCAAATTACACCGTCACGAGAAAACCTGTGACCAGACCACCAAACGGAAATTCCCCGGCGGCGTATTCCACAACAAGCCCACCATCTTTGAAGACCTGGCAGATGAGGGTATTGACGTCCCCATGGACCAGCGTTATTTCCCATACATCCACGCGCGCTGCGCCCGGAGAACCCGCGTTCGCGCGCGCGCGCTGCGTGCTGGGGCGGGCCAGGCCGGTGAAAAAGTCCCGGAGGTTGAACATTGGAACTCTTCTGGGTTTGGAGGATGAACATACGGACGTCTAAGGGGAAAAATTGGAACTCTTCTGTGTTTGGAGGTAGTTTTTAGTGAAAACCCGGAAGTGACGTCACAACCCACGTGACCTGCGTATATACTCCTGTAAAATAGAGCCGATTTTATTTCTTTGGAGGGGCAAGGTCAATAGGACTTGCGCTTTTTATACTACTAAAATGTGAAGTAGATTACATCTTACATAGGCCTTAAGGCCGTGATATGCATATGAAGTATTCTGGGGCATGGTCAGTACTTCCCAATTTCCCCTTTGTCCACTACTCGCCGATTTTTTTGATTTTTTTGATTATTATTTATTTATTTATTTATTTCCTCGAGAGCTTTAAAATAAGACCTCACTCTACCCAATCGGGCCACTAGTGCTCCATCTAGACTCCAACATGTCCACCCCGTATGGATTTATACATACATTGGGCTAATATCCCAGTATATGAGTGTCTATGGGTGTATATGCATCTATTTACAAGCCTAGCCGGTACTTAAAAAAATATTTCATAGCTCATAGTAAAATCCATAAAAAAAAAACTCCACCACCCAAAACACGCAAAAAAGATAGAAATGTGCGAATCAGGGAGATTACCTTTGCCTACAAGAGAAATTGGCCTAGTCTGAGTTGTCTCCCTTGCATCAAAGCGTCTAGATGGGGCTGTGGTTTGAAATGTGCGATTATCCGGGGAAGCCGGGGAAATTGACCTTGGGTAGCCATTTTTCTTAGCGTTTGTTACATAAAACAGACCTGTACGGAATATTTCCACTCTTTAAACCATCCACACCCAACAAAATTATATCAAACTAATTCATGCATTCAAATGTAAGTGATTCATATACCGCGGAAGACCACATGAAGGTCCCCACCGATGACGTTCGATGAACGTTCGTGATTTTTCTTTGCTGGTGCAAACTGGACAATAAATGCTCGACACTGGGGTGGCACTGTATCATAGACTGGTCGCAATATATGTATGTTGGTGTCCATGTGTTGAACTATTTGGTGTAAAATGTCTGTGGAGCGGACACAAAACTAGACATTTTTTTTCAGGCATATTTTCTCATCGCATGGGCGGAAACAACTGCCGAAACAAATATTACCTCAAAGGCAGCAAACCAGTTAGCAATGTAAGGCTGAACAATTATATTTTCAATGAATACAAGGTTGTGTTGAGAAATATATCTCAAAATATGATTAATTAATGATTTTCCATCATGACAAACGAACACCCGACCGGCTTCCAACAAATATGGCGGCGGGTATTCGAAGCTCGAAGTCAGAAAATTGCCAAACTTCAAAAATTCAGATCTCATCAACCAGAACGTCTTATGTGCTCACAGTTATTGACTATATCGTAAAATATGTATACTTGCTAACCTTAGTTGGATTCGTGATGAAATAATTTAGAAATAAG
>JAVTVY010054598.1:0-29206 GCA_036873755.1 Hanleya hanleyi | reverse complement strand
TTTTTCAAAAATTTCACCGATTCGCACGGGGACACTTCCTATCATGTTCTAAATGACGAAACGAGTAAAACGCGACCCCACAACCCTACCGCAAATGCATAGAAGTACGTTTCCCAGGGGACAAACATCGATCCTATACCCTCAGTATGGGACTATATGAGGCTACATCGTACTTTTTCAAAAATTTCACCGATTCGCACGGGGACACTTCCTATCATGTTCTAAATGACGAGACGAGTAAAACGCGACCCCACAACCCTACCGCAAATGTATAGAAGTACGTTTCCCAGGGGACAAACATTGATCCTATACCCTCAGTATGGGACTATATGGGGTTCGGTGACTTTTTTCAAAAATTTCACCGACTCGCACGGGGACACTTCCTATCATGTTCTAAATGACGAGACGAGTAAAACGAGACCTCACAACCCTACCGCAAATGTATAGAAGTACGTTTCCCAGGATGGTCCTATACCTCCCATACCCCATATAGGCATTTTCCCGTAATTTAGGTTAAAGTCCGTATTCCGTATTTTTTCAGGAAAATTTTTACATACACCCACCCTGGAACTAGGGAAAGATAACTCTGTTGATAGACAAGCCCCGTTAAGCCCGGCGACCTATATACCCCTCATACCCCATATAGGCATTTTCCCAGGTTTTTCGATAAAGTCTGTGTTCCGTATTTTTTTTTCAGGAAAAATTTTACATGCACCCACCCAGCCATCAAATACCCCTTCACCTAGGCTTCACGTTGATACCTCACTCGACCCCATTCGACCATTAGGGGCTCCCCTAGATGCCAAAACGTCTATTTTCATACCCTTGGGCCACCGCGCATGCGCAGAATGACCCTAATTCAACCCCACCCAGTCCATCAGATGCCCCTTCATGAATGCTTCACTTTGATATCTCACTCGATCCCATTGGACCATTAGGGGCTCCCCTAGCTCCAAAAAGGCTATTTTCATGCCCTTGGGCCACCGCGCATGCGCAGAAGGCCGATATGTCAACCCCACACCCAGTCCATCAGATGCCCCTTCACGAATGCTTCACTTTGATACCTCACTCAACCCCATTGGACCATTAGGGCCCCCCTAGCTCCAAAACGTCTATTTCCATACCCTTGGGTCACCGCGCATGCGCAGAATGCCGATATTTCAACCCCACGCCCAGTCCATCAGATGCCCCTTCACGAATGCTTCACTTTGATACCTCCTACGACTCCATCGGTCCACTAGGGGCTCCCCTAGCTTCAAAAAGGCTATTTTCATACCCTTCGGCCACCGCGCATGCGCAGAAGGCCGATATGTCAACCCCACACCCAGTCCATTAGATGCCCCTTCATGAATGCTTCACTTTGATACCTCACTCGACCCCATCGGTCCACTAGGGGCTCCCCTAGCTCCAAAAAGGCTATTTTCATACCCTTCGGCCACCGCGCATGCGCAGAAGGCCGATAGTTCAACCCCACACCCAGCCCATTAGATGCCCCTTCACCTAAGCTTCACTTTGATACCTCACTCGACCCCATCGGACCCTTAGGGGCTTCCCTAGCTCCAACACGGCTATTTTCATACCCTTCGGCCACCGCGCATGCGCAGAAGGCCGATAGTTCAACCCCACACCCAGCCCATTAGATGCCCCTTCACATAAGCTTCACTTTGATACCTCACTCGACCCAATCGGACCATTTTATCTAGGGACTACTTTTTCTCCGCGGAAGCTTTTTCCCGAGACCGAATCACCGCCAAAACCACGGCCAAACCGCATCACCGCGCATGAATACATTTTTTTTTTTTTTTTTGCCGGAACTTTTTTTTTTGTCAGTCAGTGCACGGACAAAATGGCGGCTTGGTTTTAGCCGCCATTTTGAACCCACCCACTCACATACCAGGTCAATCAGTGCACGGGGTGAGTGGGTGGGTTCAAAATGGCGGACTTTCAGTGGTCGGGGGAAAATAAAAAGTGCCGCCATTTTGAACCCACCCACTCACATCAAACTCACGCATGCGCACCTCCCCAACCTCCCCCAATTGTGACGTCAAAACAGGTTCTGCGCATGCGCAGTGAGGAGGAAAATACTTTACTTGCGCATTGCATACTACTGGCATTATACAAGATACCGGTACCATGTCTCTGCACAAACACCGTGTAAAATGGAAATGCTGTTGAACTTTCCTAATCCTTAATAATGGGGAACTTGCATTGCACAATAACTGTCCAATCAGAGTCTGTGATTACCACTTCCTGGTCGTCACTTCCTGTCTATCCTCTGACCCTTTTGTGCAAGCCCCAACTGTTCATATCCCATGTATGTTTGCAGATCAGCAGATCACGAGAATAGCCTTTTGCATGTGATAGCTATTCAGACAAGGCGATTCAGAGTCATAATGACTTGAACATTCCGAACGTGACGAAACGTTATTATTCTAAATTCAAGTAGGGTTAAGCACACGGTTATTGCATTTAATAAATTAAAGCGACCAAGGCCATATTCGCGTATATATTATTAAAAGATATGGAAACCTGGAAGATTGGAATTACAACACATATAAGGGAAGTGGGAAGAGGTGCCGACATACTGACAGAGCCACAGAAAAGTCTACCGGTTAACCTATTCTAAAGCACATGCCAAGAATCTAACGATTCGTGATATGTGTTGTATCTCAGGTACGCTTTTATTGTACCTGTTCATGTGGCAACTTGGATGATATGACCACACGGCCCCTAGCATCGGCATAAGCGGTATTAGATACAAATCTAGAGAGCTATGATGGAAATGCTCTGACAACTCGTATATTGGTAATTGGTGAGCTGTTTCGCTGTGACAACTCGTACACTGGGGATGGGTGAGCTGTATCGTCGTCAGATGAAAATGACGGCATTTAACACAAAAGACTGTCTGTAAGGCCCGATGTCGACCCAGCATCAACTTTCCACAAATGCCAACATATATCAAAGTCATAACTAGTGTAGGAAAAAATCCATACGTGATTGGATTCATTGGGAAATTACATTGCACCGTCTTTTCTGAGCACGTCCCTCTGCATGCACAAGTAACGACTTGATTTGTGGGCCGCTCATTGGATAATTACGATTAAACATATTCGTTGGTTGAATATTGGTCCTGCAGAGGTTACAATTAATATTATACATTTGTTCCTTAACTTTTATGTGCACGAGTATGGGTCAGCAATACATTATCCATGTAATGCCGAAGGCTCTTGTACTTTCCTTGCAAAAATGGCTGTCAGAGTTTATCAAACTGTATAATAACATTGACTCCATGACTTTCATTTCACCACAGAACTGAAGATTCAATGGCCAAGCTGTCCGAAAGGTCAAGTGGTCTAGTCCAAACCACACTATCGTATTAATTATGCGACCTGTACCGCGTCCATATATGTCGCATATATCGCCAGTTGCTTTCTGTGATTACTAATATCTGATCCCTGGCGTTTTGCAGACGCTCTCTAATATTGGCGGTATACATTTTGGCTCGAGCGGTCTTTTCACTTAAAGGAAGCACATGAAATCAGTAACGATAAAAAATATATCAGAGTATCCTGCTTTTCTTGTCCTAAATAGAATGATCGACTTGATCTGAGTTACAAGATTCTAAGAAGCATATCAAACAAACAGACGTACAATGAGCAAACAACATGTAGTTCCGCGAACTTGAAAAAACTCTCGAGATTCATTGGGTAGAATGATTGTATTTACCTTGTGACGCGCGCTTTCATACGTCGTGTACAACCGATGGAGTAGATTACTTGGGGGTGCACAGAATGTTGTGGCGCGTTGATAAGAGGTGAAATGCTGCGAATACGGTCAGAGATGATGATGATCATACACTCTCAGAAATATTCAGGTAAAAGTCCTGAACTGATCAGGTTGTATATCCATAACTCAATTCAGGGATTTTTGCTGAAATTCAGGGCTGATTACCTGAATATCAAGAAAAAGATCCCTGGATGAGAGAATTTTCCTTGAAATTCAGGCAAATTTATCACCCTGATTGTAATGTCCCGACCCTATTCAGGTACGTAAAATCCCCTAAAATTCAGGTAATTTAGCTTTAATTCAGGTATTTAGCTTTAATTCGCTGGATTTCAGGTAAAATCCCTGAAATTGAGTTGTGGATGCGCAACCTGATCTACTCAGGATTATTCCCGGAATATTTCTGAGAGTGTGGCGGTTAGTTTGGGATTTCACCTGTATTGTCCATCCGCGGCGTTCTGCTACTGTAGATTGTGAAATCATTGGAACCATTGCAACGCGTATGTCCCTTTCGCACGTCCACCTTGGCCCAACAGGCTTATTTACGATACTGAATGCGCCCATGGGCTACCATATTGCCGATATAATACTGCACTCTTTCGTCGTGCGTCATCACTTCCAATGCGGGTTTTGATGCTTGTGACACAGCGACCTCTAGCGGATAAAAAAAAAACACTCGCATGGATCGAACACACGAGAAAAGAGTGGGTGGTAGTTGATATCACCTTGACCGACTCAATGTCTGAGATATCGGGTACAAGCTACCACAACTAAACATGTATTACATGGAATTTGATAATGTTTGCGGGGGAGTGTGAAAAATAAAACAGAAAACTGTTGTAGAACGGGGTGAAGTTGTCCGATTTCGGGGGAAAAGTTCTGAGCTAATTTCAGCGTCGAGTGAAGATAGGGATGCACACCTGTAATACAGAGGCTGTATTTTTTTGGTATTTTGCTGGGTGTGTACTGCGTGGTGTGTGTAGAGTACAGTGTATGTCTTATATATCGAAAACAAAATCTCTTTGTGGATTAAAAAGAGTGTCTATAAATTAATGTATTACTGTCGTTCAATTTGATACCGACATTCTCACGGACTCCCTGGCCATAGACACCCCCACACACACACATCCCCACATACCTCTGCCAGACCCATTTAACAAAACGCTGACTTCGTTAAGGATGTCCGCTGGTGATATTTGGCCTTTCAGTCTTGTGGGACTTACCTCCCTTGTATTACATTGAGATTTTCTTTCGAACTTCATTAGCCGAAAATTTTACTCAGCGACATGCACCGAATGTCGATTAATTTTGAAAGATATTTCAGTTTTCGTCAATCAATGAAAATAGCAAAGTTAATCATTATTTATATGATTTTTGCATGAATATGTTAACAAATTTGGACGATTTTCTATGCTTTATGTTTATTGAAATTTTCCATGGGTCTTTACATTTCAAGATGTCCAAAGCTAAAATATGCACACCAACCTATTTTTTCTTTGTTTATTTTATATATATATATTATGCAATTGCGAGTGTAAAAATACACATTATTGGAAGACTTAATTTCTTTGTTTCACCGCCAGCTGACATCCTTAACTACTGTGGTCTAAGTTTCAAGGTTCGTATTCCTGTTTGACGGGCGAAACGTCCGCAATTATAAATGTATACATCGAGGTGGAGTGAATTTGGTGTGTGACCAAGCGCCAAGAGTTTTGCGCTTCGGGTCCGCTAAACATGCTGGTAATGTTTTGCAACATGGACACACATTTTATGATCGGACGAGAACTATCGCGAAAATAGTGCTTTGATTCAATATTTCTCCTTTTATTTGTTTCTAATCTTGCGTTTACTTTTACGTTTATATAAATAATGGGTGAGTGAGTATAGTATAGGGTTTAACGTCGTTTTCAACCTTGCGTGTTTCAGTCATATCACGACGGTGCCTACATGTGCCAGGACAAGAGAGTGCCCACAGTTCCTATTACCCTGGACACTGATCAGCCCAGCCAGTACAACACCCGGTCACACATCCAGGTATTACATAAATAATACATGCTGCTAGAGCATCATGTTGTACGCGCAATACTCAGCGTCCGTCTAACGTCACTCTCTCTTTCTCTCTCCTTGGAGAACAAGGAGAGTATTGGGAAATATGACCGACGCTGATTATTGAGCACAACTATAATGAAACTGGTAGGCTAAATTTTTATCAAAGCTTAAACAGTTTACTACCCCTTCTTGGATAGCCACATTTATGAGACTGCAATTACAATTTACCTGACCAAGAACGTTCAGACCGACAGTTAGAGATATATTATTTGAATATAACAATAAACTTACCGTGACAGCTATCTGTATGATATCTGGCTGGATCATCTAACTGTCTGTACACACATTGGCACTTCCTCCTATTTTAAATCCATAAAATAGATATAATACAATTATATATCTCATCCCATTGTATACATTATCTTTCGACTGAAATGGAATAGCTTACACTATAAGCCTTCAGTGACCCAGTGAACGTGAGACAGTCGGTTGCCGCACGATAACTGACCAGCTGAAACGGAAGGCCTCCGCGCATGATCGTTATGAATACGGCCAATTGACCGATTCTAAATTAAGGAAGCCGTAACAATTATCGATTTGCGGACCTGTCTTCGTGTACTGTGAACATAGAAGTAAGTTTATATATGTTATTATATACGTGCGTATGCGGTAGGCGTGATAAGCCATGGTCGAGCCCCCAGCAATTTGTTTAACACTCAAAGCCGCTCGAGAACGCCTTGTTCTGTTCGTGTGTAATTACTTAACTTGAAGGATCTCTTGTGTATACATAGCATATATGATTGCAAGCATTTGTCAGCTGCGGGTCAACAAGTCAGCGACGGCGTTCCTGGAATCATTTACAGATACGTTGACGACGATGACACTCTCATTATAGGCCAATACAATGATAACATCATATGATGGATACAATGGTTATCACATGATTGATACACCGTTGTTCTTCTTAGCACAGTTCTTTTGAAGATCTTATGAAGGTTATCTTCCCTAATATGAGTGAGTGAGTAGGATTTAACGTTGCTTTCAACAATTGTTCAGATATATCACAATGGTGTATGTATGTGACCGAGCGGTCCTGATGCCGCCTTTTTAGTGATGTTTTACTGAAGCACCATGCAATAGGCAGCCATAAGAATGCACCCAGTCACATTATCCTGACAACGGATCAACCAGTCTTTATTCTATCATGAGCGTCAATCTCCCTGATACCAGGAATCTACATGTAGGTTCTAGATGTTTATACAGCTATTTTCCACACTTTTTACATTTGTCAGTGTCATTAAGAAAATTAGGTAATATATCCAAATATTTTCAGGATGACCCTTTCTTGGTCAACCACAGATACCAGTGCTGGATGGGAGAGTTTCCGTTTGGGAATATCTTGTGCAACGTATATCCGGTCATTGATATGGACACGGGCAGTTGAGAGCAATGTAACATCATAGCCGATCAGTAGACAGGACAGAAACTGGCATTGTCGTAGCTCTATATATTGTAGCGTTTCAGATAACCAGATGTAGGCCTAACAAACGATGGATTATCATGAACTTGCATTAACCAAAAATTGTCTTGGTGTCCTTCCAACTGACTGAATTTTCTGAAGAAAACACATAGCTCACACATGTACAGGTGTTAGACAAACGACAGAGAATGACAGATGATATCGGAGTTTTTGAGTCGATTCCGATAGAATTGCAACAATGCAACTTACAATCACAGGGGCTCGTTTCCTTTGTTAATTGGTTAATTACGTAGACTGGGGAGGGGTTAAGATAGTATATAATGGATATATTCCCATATAATACAGTAAAATTTATACTGTTTAAGGGGCTGGGATAGGTCATCCCACATACCAACCTCCGAACAGGGTTAGCTCCCATTATGTCATATTATTCACCCCTGCCATAATTCACTTATTGTGTAGCCCTGTACCAAAACATCATTTCACAAACATAGATCTTACTAGTCAAAAAGTCCTCATCAACATAGTAAAATACTAAGATATTTAGTTTTTCAGACATGAATGTTCGTGGGCATTTGATTCAGCAAAAAAGAAACACTCCTGATTTTTCTTTAAACAAACGACTGTTAGACTGTTGATGTGGTGGTGGTGTTGTAAAGAGTTGAAAAAGTATTCAATGATTCACCGAGTGTTCGTTTTCTTCTGTCTGTCGAATACTCCAAATGCGCTGCAGTTGATTAGTTCCGCTTAATTCAAGTTGTTGAGATATAGAAAATTTCTGATAACCTCGTACTTTCATTCTCTCTCGAATGCTGCATGGCTTGGTGAAGACCCACTGCTCGGAGAATGCCAGGGCATTTTTTCGCCCTCGACAGAAGGCAGGGTTGATCGACTGGCAAGAAGGGAGATAACCCTATTTGAAGGTTGCCTACATACATATATTGGATGAGCGCGTGCGACGAAGACTCACCAATCACGCTGCTGGTATGAAGCGCTCAAGAAACGTTTCTCTCAGACCGTCGTAGATTTTTGTACTAAAATATTGACTAAAGTAATAAGTTAAATTATATGGGGAGAATTAACGGTTGGGATGTATTCTCCTTCTCTCGAGTTGGAAGTTTCATCCCATGATTAAGTCATATGGGATCCAAATACTCTGGAATAACATATAATTACGTATACGTGGTCAGTAATTATACTGCTCTTTGCAGTGTCTCTACGCTTATCTATATGTAGATGCCGCCATTAAAACTTGGATATCAGTAAATGCAGCAAAGACGGTACAGTACATTTCCTTTGCTAGAGCATGGTGACATTACAAGTCTACTTACCTTTTGACCCAGTGAACGTCGACTGTCGTTCTATCTTGCAACATTCTACACTTTTATCCTGGAGTTCAAACAAAGAAATCCTCAATCAGAAGAGGCGAAAATTCCGATAGCATCGATTGGTTAAAAATATAAAACTAACTCCACGAATCACTATTTCCTTATGGGCGCTGGAATGGGGCTTTGTTAGGGAAAAAATTATTATAATGATAACAATAAAGAACAGACGGCTTTTATATTAGAGAATCAACCAAATAACAAATTCAAAAGAGTATAGTATATAAATTACGTGAATGCCGGTTCGGGAGGCTAAGTTGCCAGATGGTGTTGGGCTTATTAAAGTAATTGCACGGGGTTATCATCACCTGCCTCGTCATCTGCGCGAGCTCAGTCAAATAAAATCTCTTGACATATGATAGATTTGCCTGGGTCTGTTTGTGGCGGTAGAGGAGAGTGGGCGGTAAGCCCCTTTTCTCGGGAGTTGTCCTTAGCCCTCAACCTGACATCGCTACAAAACAAGCCAACTTAACCCTACCTGGCCTGGGGAGGGCTGTTGTTGTTTTTTGCTCTGATCACCGGAACGACAACAAATTGAGAGCTGGAACTCCGTGATTTTTTAGATTATCATATTGGGGTACCAGAAAAGTGATGGTTTCGTCATATTTTTTAAAACATTTTGCTTTTCTGTATGGCAAATTGGGTAAAACCTATTTTATTTTATATCAGATTATTATTCACTAATTTATCATGTAGTTTTTGTGAGGAAAAAAATAAAAAATTCGAAAATTCTGACCGAAAAATCGTCCAAAAATGATCTTTTGGAAAATGACGTCACAGTGTCGTCATCATGGTGGCCATCTTGGATTTTTTTTTACATTTTCGTGTAGAGCTTGACCCAAAGATATAGTGTGGTAAGGTTCAGCCTTCTAGCCTTAGCGATAGCGAAAATATATGGGGGGGGGGGTACACTTCCCCCACCCCAGGCTGCGGTACACCCCAAATCGCCAAGGCCAGATAGGGTTAAAAGAGATATTCTCTTCGGTTGGCTCGATGTTTATTTCTATTACACCTATTTAAATTGTCAATTTCTGCGAGATGAAGGCCATGAGAATTCTTCTAGTGAAAGCCACGGAGTATCTGTTTGGCTGGATAGGAACTCCATATTGGTATTAAGCATTTAAACAGTCCCGACACGCGCGGATGCGTTCTCGTATTCTCTCGCCGCTCCCAACATTTAAAAAAAAAATTCGTCGAATACATTATGTTTTGTCTAAAACACACACCAACGTGTAGCGGCCTGCATGAGATAACTCCTAGTAGGCTCCATGGATAACTCAACTGGATCTGGTCACTAAAAGACCATGTACATGCTGTCTGTTGGCCATTGGCCTCAATTAGCATTTTCTATCAGCTTGTTTTTCAATACGCAACACTCTTTACAAAAGTGAAAATAAATAATAATCCGCTCGCCCCACTTTCTTAACGAGCAGATGGTGATAAATGAACAATATTTAATGAGCCTTATATCATCAAGCCTATCTTGGGGCCATTATGGACCCTCTACCAAACTTTTCACAGCAGCTCCAGAACAACAAAACAAGAGAGCTGAAATAATCTAACTTTCCTTCGAAAATTTCCATTATCCTAGGTGCAAAGGACCATGAGAAAATTCCTCAGAAAGTCGTGTTTTCGCTCTTCTGTCTCCATTTGTCTTGCCTAAAATGGCATAAATTAAGTTATCTTCGAAAGAAAAAAAATCGGTTTTTCTCCAGTCGATTTGAAGATTAAGTTATCTCTGCCCTGTACCGGTATACATGTCATAATCCCAGTCTGATTAATCACATTGTATGGTTATCAATACCTAAGTTAATGAATAAATAATGCATTGCAATCTAGAGGAAAATATAATATAATCAGTGGCTCGCTAAATAACGTAGTGGAATAAAGTTAGATGCGATATAGTCCCATATATGCTTGAGTCTATACGATGTCAGAAGGATTAGGTATAGACATGACGTACCTGAAATGGTTGGGTCAAAACGACCCAAATTGTTTGGGTCAAAATCGAATTTGACCCATAATCTTTGGGTCCGTCACGTCTTTTCCTGAAAATACCTGGTTAATTTGACCCAATCCTTCTGACAGCGTATCCAGGCTTGATTGGCCTAATTAGAAATACCATTATATAACAAATAACGCTAAACATTAATATTCTATTCCATGGCGATAGTATATCTCTGACCTGTATAATAGTATAGATAGATCTATGCAGGTCGATCGATATTATACATGTATTAGTCAATGACTATCCAACTTTTCAAGGAAACAGTGCTCTCAATGCAAAACACTCGATGTCGGATTCTTATCGCTGGTATTATCCTTTTCGGGCCCCACAGGTATACATTAATCTCACCTGCGAACCAAGGTGTGTGCATTGGCACAGCGCCATCTGTCGGTCAATTAATTCAACTTTTGACTGATCGACCGGAGTTTGTGTTGATCGATCCACAAAGTGCCTTTTCGTGAGCTCACGAGAGGGAAAGGAGACATTTCTTAATACCCTCCCGTTGTTGGTTTAGCTCCGAGAGTACCGGTCACCCAGTGACCAGCAGTGGACAAAATATGAACAATACCGATCCGGAATATTTTCATTAGCAAATGCAGTGGTTTCCGCACAAAGAGGCGTTGGTCTCGTTCCTTATAATACGAACTCTTCATTAATTATGAAACTGTGTAGTAGGGTTCTATTATTCCTTAATCTCGTGGTATACGCGTAGTACCAGTTTATCTGGTCTCTAGTATCCCAGAACTCCGGATGCGCATGTTTGGATGAATGTAGGATTAAGTACAAACGTAAACAGTAACGATTCGTTCCGATCTCCATTTTCTGGGGTCAGATCAGCAACAGTACGGATATTCAATACAGGATGGACAAGTACCGCAAAGTACTAACATTTACTTAATTGCCCGTCGCTCTGGTGTTGCTTTAGGATTTCAAGACTCGGAGACAACGTAAAGTTGTAGACTACGAGGTGGAATTTCTTCTTCTCCAAAGATTCTTAAGATGGAACAAACAAGCTGCTGACAAAACCCCTGTAGTATCGTCTGTATCGACGGTGAAATAGACACACACACCGTAGTCGTGGAGGTATTATGACTAAAGATACATGTACAACTTGCTTGTTCTTTTTGATTCGATAGAGTTTAACAAATTTATCAAATCATGCATGTGAACTGGCACTAATTTAAAAGGTTATCTTAAGTGCTGCAGTATTCTGTTTGCTGACCGTACAGTGGCAGTCTTTACAATGAGCATGAATGTCAAAGTTCTTAAAATACTTCCATCTGCATCAAAATCACAAGATCAGTCTGAATAAACTGTAGTTTGGTCAAGATGAAAGTTCCGTGGTAAGGCACTTAGTTAAGTCCTGACACGAAGACAGTATCACAAAGTGACCAGTGGTCAGTATAGCTAAACCAAACACTTGAAGTTAGTTAAGCGTCAAGTGATCAAGGCCTGAGACGACTTGATACTACAGGCTCTTCTATAGTTCTGTTCCGTACACCGTTTACGCTCTCTTCAAATTACTTTTATAATGTACGATGTCTGTGTGATAAACGGTATAGGAAATAACCAATTAAAGATAAACCAATTAAATGAATTGTGGTCATTGCCAATTTACAGTGGTTATGCAACATTAATAAAATATAGATATTTTTTTCAAAACACATCTGATATATTTCATACTATTGTAATGTAACACAAGACCATCCCATGGATAACAACTTCTACATTGCTGTTGAGCTGACGTTTCGTTGGAGAAACACTTCCAAGTTTTTCAAAGCTTTGAAAAAGTTGGAAGTATCTCCAACGAAACGTCAGCTCAACAGCAATAAAGTTGTTATGCATAGAATAGCCATGTGTTATATACGCCGGCTTCTAAATGCCTATCAAATAATTATGATAAAGTAGCTATTACTGTGGAGAGTCAAAATTGTGGCTGGCCATTGGTTCAATGTTTGACCTCTATACTGCTTGCGTATACTCATTTGCATCTACAGAACATTCAATGATTTGTTCACAGTCATGGCTCATAAATACTCATTCATTCATATCTGTACAGTGGGTCCGTGGTCCTTGTATACATTTCGCCTACATAGATGAATGCAATTTTATAGAGATAGTGGCCTTTGTGATTTTAAACTCACCTGCAAGTTCAGGAAAGAATTTTTAAAGGTTGACATTCTCATTAAATTTGGTTTTCGGACATTAAAATCAGAACGAATTATCAGGTTCTTTCCAAATTTGGTGTATGACTAACATGTCTCAAGATGTATTGCTTATGATTGGTTTCATCAACGTATTTCTATAGGTGACACCACCTGGGCATTCTTTCTAAATTTGGTTTATGGATATCAGGCTACAATATGTCACTTTGGATCGCTTCCCGTCCACATCTGCCAGAAGTTCGTACAAACTGGGGAACACAGTACATTTTTTTTCAGACAAAACAATTAGAACGACTAAACGGATTCTTTCTCTATTTGGTGTGTGTATATCATGCGACAAGATATCGCTCGGGGTCACATTCCATCCACATATGCACAAAGGTGGCGCCACCTGGGCCAACGTAATGTTCCGTTTCCAAAACAAAAGGCAGAGAACGACGGTTTCCATGCTGTAAAATTAGAACAGCACAACGGAGTCTTTCCGAATTCGTTAAGTGGATATTACGCAACAGGATGTCGCTTTCCGTCCACTCACAGAAATAGGTGGCGAAATAGAAATAGGAAATAGTTCATTTCCAGAAAATAAACCATGATAATGTCATAGCAGATTCTTTTCTCAATTCTCAAATTTTGCATATGGATATCATGCCACAAGACCTTTGCTGTGGATCGCTTCTGTCCGCATATGCCCAATGGTGGCGCCGCTTGGGACCCACTGTAATTTTGTTTCCAGACAATAATATTAGAACGACTGAACAGATTCTTCAAAATTTGTTATGTGGATGTCTTGCCACATGATGTCATTCGGCATTGCATTCCGTTCAAACACACACCCATAGGTGGCGCCACCTGTTTATCAACTTCAATTTTGTTTTCTACAAAATGAAATGAGTACTTAATAGATTCTTTACTAATTCAACGTGCGAGTATTTTGCCATAATATATCACTTGTTATTTCATCTACATATGCCCATAGTTTGCGCAACCTGGGAGCGAACTGGACTGTTGTTTTCGGACATTAAAATTAGAACTACTTGAAGATGTCGCTAGGGGTCGCAAAACAGCCACACGTTCCCAATAGACACCGTCACCTGAAGCCAATTTATAATTTCGTTACCAAATTTGGTATATCGATTTAGCTACAAGATTTTGCTTGGTATTGTGTACCGTCCGCACACTCCCAGGAATGACGCCACCTGGAGGCCAAATTTGAAATTTCATTTCCCGACAATAAATTGTAACGGTGGAACGCATTCTTAACAAATTTTGTATGCGGAATTCATGCTCAAAATCTCATTCGAAATCCCATCCCATCCACCGATGCCCATAGGTGGCACCACCTCGGACCAACGTGACATTTCTTTTTCGGACTCCAAACTTAGTTTGAGGATATCTTGCCAAATGAAAAAGCTTGGTAGTACGTTCTGCCCACTTTGGCTACATCCACAGGTGGCGCCACCGAGAAATCAACTTAAACGTTTGTTTCCATAAACTACAAATTAGAATGACTTAATAAATCCTGGGGTTCATGAATGTGGATACCTTTTCACAATTTATTGCTTGGGATTATTATCTTAAGAAATAATGAATGTTCAACTTACTCCGTGTGCAAAATGGGATACCTCCACAAACGCATCGATCGACATATTCTTAACATATTGTCTATCGAAATAATTCATCAATCAACAAAAATAGATTACACTACGTGACTGATTTAACCGATTAACTGAAAATATCCATGACAACTAGATAAACCTTAATCCCAGTAACACAACGGCGCGTACACAGTAAATACAAGACGTTTTTATTTCGACGCTTCAAAAACACTTGCCAGACACACTTAATAAACATGTCAAGGCGTTTTACTGTAAAACAGTTACGTTTTTTGAAAACGGAAACACTTATATGACAAACACCAACCGTTTCCACTTAAACGCCTGTGTTTATAATTTCTTTCGAGAATCGACACAGCTGGAAAACACTTGCGTTGATCAGTTTTGCACTAGTGTTTTTATTTAAAAACATCACCGTGATTAACAAAAACGCACAACGCGATTATCTTCAGACACACTTATTAGACACGTCATCCGTTTTTAATAAACATGTCGCATGTTTATGAAACAAAACGCTACTGTTTTATGGTAAACTGCACATGTCAACAGCTTACGATTGCTTACGATTTGGTATGAAAACACCAGGGTTTATTCTTTTGATGCTACCGTTTATGTTAAAAACGTACAGGTTTATTAATTTTATGTTGGCGTTTATTTGCAAGTCGCTACTGTTTTAGGTAGGAAAACATAGGTATTTATATGTTTAATGTCAGTGTTTTAATTCAAAACTGTTGCCGACTTTGTCAAAAACGTGCAACAGCATCAAAATTTTATACTATTTACGACTGAAACAAAGATTTGCATCATGTACTACGTCTGATTTTGTTTGGTACAACACATTTGTAAAAAAAATATTGATGGGAACTTATAATAGACATACATGCAGGTCAACAGAATCAGAATACCAACAACATAATCAGAATACCAACACAATCAGATGTAGTACATGAAGCTAATACTTTGTGTTTCAAACATAAATGCTATATAATTTGACACTCTAAAAAACGTCCAGTGAACAGTTTCATACAAGGTTAAGAGAACTCTACTGTTTCATTCTGACTTCAGTGAAATCTCAATTGAGTGACTTTTCCCTCAAATTGAGTTAGCCAAGTCCTGTTACCTATAGACTGGCTCTGCTTGGACATCTTTCTCATGTCAAGGCGACAAAGGCTTCGGTTTCGCCAAACAGACAGTATTCTAAGAAGAGCCACTCCAGGGGCCACTTTCATGAAAGGTCGTACATCAATTTGTATCGTAAGTTTACGATACGCTCATTATAATAATAATAATGATAATAATAATAAAATTTAAGATAAAAAAATTGTTGTATGATCTTCGTGAAATTGGCCCCAGCTTTCCAATGCATATCACAGTAAATTATTGCATCATACTACTTAATAAATTCATAAATCAAATGAATTCATGAATCAAATAACTCTTTAATGCAATATCCATCAACTTTGACTTTCCCAGCATTACTAGCTCAACATTGTTATCAATGCAACATAATGTTCACACACAACACCATGACATATGTACATTTGATACTTAAGTTGCATGACATATTTAATTTCTTTTCAATATTTCAGGTACAGAATAGCCAGATTTTCACCTCAAAATGTTGTATCAAATGCCTGAAATGAATAGATTAATAAATCAAATGAATTCATGATTCAAATACCTGCCTAATGAAATGTCCATCAACTTTGACTTTTCTAGGATTACTAGTACAAGGTATTAAACACTAGGAGACCAGTACATTTGATACTTGCAGGAAATTTTCAATTTCTTTTCAATATTTCAGGTACAGACTGTATTTTTCAATGCAAATCAACATAATATTGTACCAAACGACTTAATTCATAAATCAAATGAATTCATAAATGAAATAACTGCTTAATTATGTATCCATCAACTTTGAGTTTCTAGCATTTGTTATCAATGCAGACATAATGTTCACACACAACACTATGAGACCTGTACATTTAATCTTTGTATGGCATTTTCAATTTCTTTCCAATATTTCAGGTACTTGGCAGACCTCTGGTCTGTGTAGGGATCACCAAGATCAAGTTCCTGGCATAGTGTCAGGAGCTGCGAATAGATACGAGGATAGCTGAGATACATTGCGTAATACACTAGCACACAGTGAAGGACTGCCTCTTTCACGTTATCAGTTTCGCAATATATGATCCCTAGCCTGTTATTACAATTTCCTGCACTTTCACTTCATTGGTCATAAACATGACTAAACGGGGTGGGTCGAGTTGTTTTCCACCTACTGCATTCACAATGTCCACCTCAGCAATCCCCTGAAACAATGTGAAGGAAAAAGAACAAATTAATCCAAAGACAGCTGTATAATTATGACATATTTATATTATCACAAATCAATTTCATTTTCCTGGGATCAAATGTATACAACATCACATTTATATAACTCTGGGAAATATTCTGCCTCTGCCCAAGAAGGTCATGAAAGGTGTATAAAGCTTGACGGCTTTACTACAAACCAATGAGAAGAATAAACAAAATATTAATTTGTTCAAAATGGTTATTCCGTTGTCCACTTTCTCCTTAAGGCAAAAACAAAGAACAAGATCAAGTGACCTGATATTCGAAGTGACCAATTTGTCATCTTAATTGTAAATGAGTCATAAAAAATGTTCCTGTTAAAGTGTTCATGAAGAATACAGACTGCTCCCTGAAACTGACATCAAGTGAGATGAGTGAGATGAAATTAACGGGAAGATTCAATGATTCTGACCAGGGTACGAAATTCGGAAAAATTTTCACTTGTCTTGCAGACCAGTAAATTTGATCATCTAGTCTATCTCTACAGTTTACTGGTCAGCTAATCTGGTTCATAAATGTAATGAAAATATTCTAGTGGTCCACAGGTGAATCGGAATGTTCACTGGTTCGCCCAAAATTTTCTAGTCTCGGACTAGCGGACCAGTGGGAACTAAAACCCTGCTGAATATATAAAATAAATAACTTCCATGTCACTTTTCACTAAATATTGATAAAATTCCTTTCTAGATTCGAAAGAGTTCTCTTATTTGACAACACTCAAGAATACTTTCTGGCATTTTTGTCCTGTCATTTGAATAACCAGTAAAATCACTGTACGGTTTAATTCGAGAGAATTTAAGACCTCGATTGGATCAATTTTTGATTTAACATGGAACTCGTTAATCCTATTGATAGACTAAACTCAGCGACAGGGTCATTTGCACATTGTGTACGAAATACGGGCTTATCTTCAAAATGAAAATTTGAACTATAAAAACCATGCTGGTATAGCCTCTGAGCGACAGGAAATACAGTTGTCAGAAGATATTATTAGATGTTCAATAAGGTGAATGAGATAAAAAAAATGCTTTACCTTCTTGATTGTAAGTATTGGTTGTGTCTTCTTTCCCTTCCCTTTGTCAAAGGCTGTGGATTTCTCCAGAAAATCTAGTATGGTGGCATCACTGGCTCCATCCTTCAAACAACAAAAGCACAGGGAACAACGGAAGTGATTCGTGGCTGCCATACTACCGACTCCGACATTAGCGTCTTGAAAATCTGTCGATTTCGAAGGCCAAAACAAAAGGCAAATAAATAGTGACAAGATGAAAACTTGTGACAAACGAGAATGACAGACCGTTTGGATTTAATAGATTCATCTACAATGTATAGCATAGATAATTTTGAACTGCTCAGCCATGTATGCATTAAACGTTAGGCCTATATTGTTACCGGTGTTGTTGTTGTTTAAGTTACGTTGTTGTTGCTACCGTCAACGAAACAAAACCGAACATTATATTTCGGATTACCTCTATGAAAATGAATGTAATTAGCGTTCTGAATCTGCGAAAATGTATCAGACGGAAGTTACTAATGAAATAGGTCAGTTCAGAAGATGATCTTACCAGAATTCTTGAATAGCGGTGCCACTCTCTCTCCACCAAATGCTGACAGCGACGAAAAAGTCCAGCAGACGATATGCGCCTGGACCCCGTGGAATAGAAATGAGCCTACGTCATACCTAACACCATGCCGTGATAAACGCATCCGTTTAACGCTGTATTGTGCTGAATGTATTACCTTACTATTTAATAAATGCACGCGCTTATACACATAAAACATTAACATTTAATAAACGCGTACGGCGCCAATCATTGACCTTTATTTGTACTTAATTGCATGCCTGAATAAACGCGTCCGTTTTATGGAACTTCTGATAGATCACGTGATTAACAAACCATCGTAGTAGGTCTATTATCATTGGTCTGTTCAGTTTTAAATCTTTCAGGGTATCGTTATAGTTTAACATAATGTCATTGTAAAACACTAAGGTTTTTGTGGCATACGTTACCGACAAACGACATCGGAATTAACGCTGGCCGTGAAATTTAAACATCTGAAGATGACACATGTGTTTTTGTTGTAGACGTGTCATGTCACGTGATTGACGGCAGTGTTTTAAGCGACTATTTTCTTCTCCAATTTTAAAACATGTCTTATCGAAGGTGTCGAGGGAAAACGCGCGCGTTTTTATACAAAATGTTACCTACTAACGACGCATCAGTAAAAACACACGGGTTGAAATATAAACGCGTCAAACGTCACGAGTGTTATGGTCATGCAAGACGCTAACGTTTTACTGAAACGTTGTTGTGCACATTATGATCATATCAACAGACAAAAACGCCTCGTGAAAACGTTCTTGTTTTAAGAAATAAAATACATGCGATTATCAGTTACATGTTGAGGTTTTTCTTTAGATGTGGGTGTTTTTCATTTAAAACATCAACATTTTTTATTTGTATGCATACGCTTATTTAAAAAACGCATGTATTTTAGAATAAACGTGTCAAGCGTCTTTCTTTTTTACTGTGTACGGTTTGACAGCTTCCAATTTCAGAATATATATTTGAGTTTCGCGGGGAGATTGGTTCCCTCTATCTCCAGTCGACGAAATTATGTACCTCCGCATGGTCACCATCGGCTGTTATGTGGATTCGATAGGAACTTACAGATACCACCACTGACCACATATAACCGACCGATTTTCCAAAGTACGAATCACCTATGGGTATAAATATTGAAGGACATATACGCACATATAGCTTGATTTTTGTACTACCAGGGAATCCTCCGGGAATTTGGATGTTTTCGCCCATCTTATTCGATATGCTTGGCGACTCACTCGAAAGCGTCAGATCCGACATTCAATATTCAGCCGTCGTCCATAAAAGTATTTCCGCGTCATTGATCTTAAGACCTATATGAAAGTTACCACCAATTCCAAATGAGTATGAAACAAAAATAATAATAACACAAGATAGTTTCCTACAAGTGAGAAGCGGTCAAGAGTTTTAAATTATGTCAGCGAGACACGACGATGATCTTTAGATACTTTCCTGATCGAATACTCGAAGAACTCCCCAAAATATACAGTATCATTTCTCCAGTGAGTGATACTCCACTGACCTTGCAACCAAGGCTTTTTTGCTGCTGTTAATGCACACCAGTATAGTGGTTGAAGTGCAGAACTATACGTCTGTTTAGCATTAGTCCAGATCAATATGAAATTAGTATTGCTTGTCACAGTCATAATAACAATAGTGATGACATAATTACAATACGCAAATCATCCTCGCTAAAATCAGGGTTATCTTTACATTCTAGATAACCATGGTACAAATGTGGGCGATTTGTGTTGTTGGAAAATGTCAGTGTAAATTACAGTCAATCGAAAAGAGAGCCAAGTACAATATTTTGACCAGTCAGATCACTTGGTTTAAGCGATGATGGCATGCGATAACATGACAACCTTCCATGTTCATTTTGATTGAACACATTGATCACGTGATAACGTTTCTCTCTCCCGCCATTCCAAATATACGACGAAAGTGGGCGGAATGCGGAATACTATCCGAAATGATCAAGGTTCCATCTTCGCCTCACAAAGCATGACGATGTGAAGAAGGTCAAAAGTGTCATGATCATACAGGCAGGAATAACCGAATTAAGTGATAACGGAGCAGAATGACACAGAATTGACAGCTAGCTGTCATGGTTGATATTTTCACAACTGGAAATATAACCAGGTACCGGTAATTATCCCGGAGGTTGTTGATAACGGAGCTGAAAACTGAAAGACTTCGATACTCCAGAGGCACTTCTGGAAACGAACGAGAACATATCACATAAAATGTCCGTTCCTGATACTATGATACGATGTAGGCCTAATGAAGTAAAGGGGCCCTTCAATGCAGACATTTGTAGTCCCGATGACCTATTTTCTACTTGGAGATGTATCTTATCAGGTTAGGGAGACCCGCTCTCTAAAATGGAGGTGAAAAAGGTCGTTTTGCTCAGTAACTTTGGCTTACTTCTTAAGCAATGCTCCACAACTTCAGGCACATTAATCTATCTATTGTTCAATGTCCTAAAATTAATTTGCCATTTGAAGAATCAGTCAATGTTATTTCATTAGCGTGACAAATATTTGGCCTATTATTATCCACATTAGATAGACAATTCAGTTTTTACTACCATTTGATGGGAATATATATGTTTGTGTGTGCCTCAAGAGGATTTTGCTGAATTCGTTGTTTGTGCTGACCCATTCAGTAAAAACGACATTTTTACCTCCATTTTAGAGAGCGGGATCGCCCTAACCTGCTTATGTTGTTTCATTGTAGTTTAATAAATCATTTAAATTATCACAATCTTGCTGGTTAATTCCTACTCAGAGCTCACAGCTAATCTCTATATACGGGGTACCATGTTAATGCCAGGACGTAAATTCTTTGAAAATTGGCACAATAATTTCTCAAAATTGAACGGGATGTTGAAAAACTCCGATCGGACGATAATCAAAATGTGTGTGGCTGGTGATGAATACGGTGCTACATTCATTGAAAGTGTATAAACTGTAAACTTGTCAAGTCGTTGTCAGGATAAACGCCAGGTTCCTACGGGCGCCGTTTTCATATTTTACAAATCGGTAAAATTATTCGCGTATCTAATGGCATCATCTTTGTCCAGCAATTCGAGAATGGATGTATTTCTACCTGAAAACGCAACCCATGTCAATGAAAACCACACAGGAGAGGCCAGGATGCAGGCCTCATCCCAATATAATATTTTGACCAAAATCCTGAACAATCACCTCCAGTCACCCTCCATATGTCAGGCCTAAAAACTACTCCACACACGCACCTCAGTTCCTTGTCCATCCATCCATTTCCTTGTCCTCGTGGTCAATTCCGTGTGCATGGACCAGAATTCCTCGCACTCGCCACATCCAATCCTTTTGCTCGTGAAGTATTCCACGACCGCGAACAAACTTTTGGCGTGGATTCGATCCATGTCTATACCGAAGTCAGTATATTGCTGAAAATTTTGTCTAAGCGCATGGAAGTTTGTATGAGAGCAAAAAATATTTTCTTTGAGCAAAATAATTGGATGGGGCGAGCGCCAGGTTTTCTGGTGCATGCACACGGGATTTTGGCCCCGAGTACACAGAAAAAGATGGATGTCCACGGAACAGGGCGTGTGCATGGAGGAGTTCGCTAGACCTGTACGTTCGCCACCTTTAAACAAACATATTCGTCGGTGACGGCGACATCTTTTACAATAGATGGTAGATCTAAGTGAATTAGCCACCATGGGAATCAGTGATTCCTGAAAATTATAAAACAGGACAAAGGTCGGTTTTAACCTTACCGATATAAAACTATACTTTTATTTCCTTCAACTTCAAAGTCGTAATTTTGAGGTCTTCCTGTAGCAGAGAAGATTGTTTAAGTAACAGCTCGAGTCGGAATCATTACATCGCAAAAAAAAGTTATTGAATATTCCCGGACTATATCACCAGCGGAATATTCCACAACATAGCAAGGAATATTCCATACCATATTCCATACCATGACATGAAGTGAATTCAAAGAATATTCCGCTGGTTCTACAGTCGGGGAATATTTCATAAAATGTTATGGATTCTCTTTTTTCAGTGTAAATTTTGGATCGTACTTCGATCCAACAAATTGGACATCATATTTCTCATTCTCAAATTGATTAGATGCGAACTATTAATCATCAGTGCTCATTGTTTGTAATGTTTCAGTGTCCTGGCCGATGGGTCGGTGGCTTCGGTCCATCTGGGCATCCAGTAATAAGGAATGAGGTAAGATTTGCCTGGATAGTCCTTCTCGAACACCTTCCTGTAGTAGAAAGCTTCCTTGGTCTTTGGAGGGTTAAAGGGGAACATCTGTGGAGAAGTTTCCAGTTCCTCGTCATTCACCTGTTGATTAAACATCGGGAATGAAATGAAGACCCGAAAGGACGGTGCAATGCTTTGGCATACATATCAACTGTGTAATGTATCAGGAATTGAACGGTTGTTATACCACACTGCCCAACCCGAAATTCTAATAACAAAATGACACTGAATCAAGGATTGGCAGGGGCTTAAAGGGCATTCCTTATGTGATGCAACCTTCAACGAGTTCATATCTTGAAATTAACAGCCACATTCACACACACGCATAATTTTAGAAGCCGTGATGATATTAATGCAAATTAATGTTTCAGAAGATGGTTTAGCTTTGACAATTTTTGGTACGTAAGATGTCTCTTTTGATATAATATATCTTCAAAATTTGAATTCAGCAACACCGAAGAACTACCAACAATGCCCTGTTTGTCACTACTTTCAAAATATGTTATGCTGATTACAAAAGTACCCATGAATTACTAGGGACACTATATAAGGCGTATCAAGTAGGTATGCCCCATAGCTTTTGTAAAACTATTGCAGATAACTTGGAAATTATTTCGAACACATCACCGGAAAATATCAGCATCATCCTTAAATTACTACACAAGAGAAAACAAGACAATCAGAGAATGCAAATCTCGCGATCCAGGAATAGTAACCTATGATCTGCAAATTTTAGTATTGAAAGCCCACTGTGAAATACACTCCAAAATGGCCCATGAGCCCATAGTTGCTGCTTGTGGTGCCGACAAATGAACAAAACAATCAGAGACACACACACGGACCAAAGAAAAATACTGTCGCGCCAAATTTGTAACCGAGATATATCAACAGCCCTATTAGTCAGGTTTCTTATGGCCATATTTTGTGAAGTTATAGTTTGAAATCCATGTTAAAATGCATACAAAAAAGACAAATGGACGAAAGGCCCATTTGAAACGTCAGTCGACGCTGCTTTTCGTAACTTTTGTCTCTGAAAGTTAACAATATAAAAATGGTTATTTCTCTGCTCGAAGAACAGATGTTGTGCAAAATTTAATCTTTGGCTTCAATAACGTAATACCTAAGAGAGTTCCTCGAATGTGAACGTAACTATTGCATTAGATTTCATAACTCGAGCAGTTTCCAAAATAAAGCCCTTATAATAAACTGTTGATATGGTAACCATACTCTTTCAGCTTTCCATCCATAAAATTGAAAGCAGAAAGCAGAAAGAATTCAATTACACCACTTCCATATTCCGGTTTTCCATCTAACAAATGAAGTAGAAGTATGGGAAGCTAGACGCCGCTCCCATATTACAAGTGTTCATCTGACAAAATTGAGAATCTAAAGATGGAATCTCGATATCAATCCATGTGAGCATCGGAAGACATAAATAGGTTTCGTCTTTTGTACTTAAATTGAATTGATATCATATATAGGAATACCGTTCCGCTTTTCCGAAAAATCAGCAGTTTCATATCGAGCATTTCATCTTTCTGTTCTCCGTTTTGCCAGACGGAAAGAAAGGAATAGGTGAATTCACGGTGCGAGCTTTCCGTTTTTCTACTTTCAATATTGCTAGATCGAAATCTCGAATACGGGAGCGGTGTCGAGCTTTACATATTTCTGCTTTCAATATCAAATACTGGAGCGGTGTCGAGCTCAAAATCTTTCTGCTTTCAACGCTGTGAGATGGAAATCTCGAATATGGGAGCAGTTTTGAGCTATCAATCTTTCTGCTTTCAATATTGTGAGATGGGAATCTCGAATCCGGGCGCGGTGTCGAGCTTTATATCCTTCCGCTTTCAATACTGTGAGATGGAAATCTCGAATATGGGAGCGTTTTCAAGCTATCAATCTTTCTACTTTCGATAGTGTGAGATGGAAATCTCGAATATTGGAGCGGTGTCGAGCTTTCCATATTTCTACTCTCAATAGTGTGAGATGGAAATTTCGAATACGGGAGCGGTGTTGAGCTTCCCATCTTTTTACTTTCAATTGATTTAGATGAAGACCTCGGGTATACTGGAACGGTGTTGAACATTTCGATCTTTCTACTTTAACTTTCACGAAAAGAAAAGCTGAATTGTCCAGTGTTGCATGGACAGAGGATGAAGGTTTAGATCAACAAATGAGATTATTTAAACCTTATTGGCCAAGGTGGATTCAGCCTCCCCATCCACCCAGCGAACGATCGCCAGTGCTCCAGGCGTGTTTTTCACAGTAAATCACATTGTGGCCATTTTTGAGTCATTGAATAATACTTGGAGCAGATTATCATGGGTAATTCAAAATGGATGACATTAGGGTGTAGCTGAAAAGTTGTGGTTATTTCTCCAACATTAGTTTTTTTCTACGTGAAAGCGTCCAATAATATTTTATCTTCAAGCAGAAATTCATTTACTACCAGGCAGTTTCAGCGAAGTGAATTGAATCAATTAAAAAAATCGAAAAATCTATCCGAAAATCTCCCAGAAAATGGCTTATTTATAGAATCCCATGTCACTGTGATGTCACAAGAGTCACCATCGTAGATTGCGTTACATTTTCTCATATCGCTTGAATCAGAGATATATTATGGCGAGTTTCAGCTTCCTAACCTCAAAGATAATAAAAATAAGGAAGCCACTTTCAAACTGAGTTAACTATTATTTTAAAGATAACATTTCTAGTCAGATGCCCTTTTGGCGGCCAAAGGACATCACAGGTCCCAGAGCAAGTGGCACCTCTTTTGATATTGTTCTATATGCCTCTAGCGATGGATGTGCAAACTTTGGTGTTTTGGTCCAGTTTATGCTAAGCCACCTGACTATATATAATTACCTGTTCGTCGACGTAATCTAGCCAGACCTCATACCAAGACATTTTCACGGAAGACACACCATTACTAAACAACGAACATACATTTCAAATAACAATGGCGGTACCCTCGCCCCGAATTGGACAGGTTAGGGCGATGCCGCTCTTTAAAATGGAGGTAAAAAAGGTCGTTTTTGCTCAATAACTTTTGATTCCTTCGTAACCAGTGCATCAAAATTTCATGCGCATTGATTTATCGATTGTTCCATGTCATAAAATTAATTTGCCATGTGAAGAGCCAGCCAATGTTGTTTAAACAACGCGAAGGATGTTTGGCCTATTATTATGCAAATTAGATAGATGATAATTTACTTTTTTACTACCATTTAATGCGGATAGATATATCTGTATGCGCCTCAAGAAGATTTTGCTGAATTCATTATGTGAACTGATTTATTGAGCGAAAACGACCCTTTTTACCTCCATTTTAGAGAGCGGGATTGCCCTAACCTGTTGGAAAGGGAGCTATGAACAGCTACATAGTTACCTGTTCGTCGACATAATCTTGTAAAACCTCATACCAGGACTTTTTCACGGAGGAGACACCATCACTAAATGCCTCCTTTGGTCTCCATAGAATCTCCTCTGGAATCAGGTCCATCTTGGCAAACGCCGACCGTAGGAGGTATTTCTCCACTCCTTTCTTCGGCAGTCTGTCTTCAGCTGGGAGTGACAGATAGTAAGAAGTGAATTGATGGTCCAAGAATGGTACACGAATTTCGAGCCTGCAAAAAGAAAACCGTCGCAAAATGAGTATTCAGTCGCATCTTCCGGAGGTGCGGTGACCAAAACTTATAGGTCATCCTACTTTGGAGAGTGATATCGCGCCAATTACACGGGAAGGGCTGTGTATGATTTATGTCTCTCGCAGACTGTTCATCCATTAAGTTCGTATTCAAAAATTATTGAATTATTTATTTTTTTTCTTAAGTATTTGAGATTTATCATATTTAGTCTTCTTCGGACTTTTCGGTGTATTTTCATGATCTTTTTATCTTCATGATAACTATACTCCATCAGCAACGAATTCGGTGATCCATTCGGGTTAATTGGGGAAAAATTGACAAAACCAGGCGTCGGATTCGACATCCGTCGGCCATAAAAATCTTCAGCTTCAGTCAACGTCATGATTGGCTGGAGTGTCTCCCAATTTGCTCCACAGGCCAATGAGAATCCCGGATTTCTTTTTGAAAATTTGAATTGACCAATGAATTATTATAAAACTGGAATATATCCCATGATGCAATGTTTCTATTTCTCTATCAAAGAAAGATCATTTTTTGTGATAATATTACGAATTAAGCTTGCAAAATACTTAACATGGTCACTGATTCCACTATATCGAGCATTATATAAGACGGAAATAAGAGCAAGAATACGATATATAGTGCCTCACCCCCATGCCGCTGTGGTTCTGTCCCCTCTGAGAACATCGTACAGATAGAGATCCTCTAGGAGACGACGACATTCGGAATCACTCTCCTGGGCACCGGGACTTTTGTGGAAGTAAATATAGCCCTGTGCTAATTCGTCTGATCCCTCCCCGGAGAATATCACCACATTCTCCGTCTTTTCCTTAACGTACTTACTCACTAAGTACATCGCTAGAAAAAAAAACAATTTTAAAAGATCAAGACATCCCTGAATTAGAAAGACACACATTGAAGATATAAAGATGTTTCTCAAGATGTTTTTTACAATTTCAATAACTTCATAAAGGATACGCGACGTTTATAAGGCGGAAACTCATATGTGTGACGGTAATGACGCTGATATTTGTTCTCGATCCCTGCCAATTCAAATGCTTGAATTGACCCTGCCAATTCAAATTTTACTTGAAGTTCACTTTATGACATATCAGCATTGACAAAATTGAATAAAAATGGACTTATGACATATCAAAATGTGCTACTTACATGTAGCTTATTTCGGTATTTTTGAGGTATTTGTGGGGAGAAGTTTCTCTTGTAACAATAATATGATATCTCAAACCAAAATTATATTTCAACACAATGTATAAAGAACTTTGGTTATTTCAGGTGTCATATTTTTTTACAAGAGAAAATCTTTCCATTTCCATCAGTCCTAAGTCATTTTTTGTCAATTTTATTGAGACTGATATTTCAATCTGTAATGTTCACGAAAATTCTGACATTGCAGGTTTTTCGGATTGAATAAAAATCAGCTTTTCCTAAAAAACCTCATATATCTTTTTCATCCACATTCATCATAATTATGATACAAATGCTATATGTTATATATAGTACTTTGAAGTAAACAAGGAGTGGTGGCACTTTAATGTGTTATATACACAACATTCACTGTCTACATTCCCTACCAGAGAAAGTGTTTGGTCACACTTCATCTTTACTTGCTACAACAAATCCCCTATCTGACAAACTGGTCAGGTTTGGTCACGGTCGTCTGGTCCTGTTCTACCAAAACGGACAGCCCTGCCTTAAGATATGGTTTCCTCGCAGCGAGTAAGCAGGAATAGTTGCCAAACATTTTCTCCGGAAGACAGTGACATTAGAAGTGTTCATATAAGATCCTGTCTTGGGACTCCTCGTTCAAGTCAAATGGTATTTAGAGTGATAGTGAAAAAAACATAACTATTCATACAAAATGTTATTCCAATGTCCAGTGTCTTAAATCCAATGTAAACTCCGAGAGTGTTTCCCTCAGCGACCAAAATGAAGGGGATAGACCTCTGGAGGTATCATTTCATCGTCCTCTGTGGACGAATAAGTGGAGGATGAACATGGTTATCACTAAACAGAACTCTGTGTATTTCCGAGTCCCGAACCTAGACCAATTAGTGGAGAGAAATTGAGAAAAAACAAAACCTCAAAACTTCCAGCACATCCAGCATGTAGAGAAGACAGCCAACAGAGCCCATGGTTTGCCAGTTCAGACCACAGGGCGGATCTAATTCAATGCCATCCAACGCAAAAGGCTTAGCTCTATCCCTACGGCTACCGAGCTCGGCAGTTGTGAAAGTCTGTGAGTTTTGAACCAGCGCACTCACGAAGAAGATCTGATGTCAGGAGGTAAGGATTAGTCAAGTCAATGCACACAGATTTGGCGTAAGATTCATAAGAACCCATTAGAAAGTGTTAGGATGAATGGCAAGCACAATGCTATAAACACTACATGTTCCCTGCTGGAAAGATGATGCTGGTAACGGGGACGACCCAGAGGATCGGGAACAGAATCTGTAACATAACAACGGATCCAAAGTCAAGAGACGGAACTCTGCCGAAACCACTGTATTGGAGTGAGCTAGGATACTCCGTGTCTAGAAGTTGACAGGAGGCCAAGGACATTGTCAAGTCCCTGATGAATTAGCTACCTTCAAATTCTACTGATTGATCAAGCATTGGCTACCCCGGATCCTGTGTGGTATGATCCATAATTAAGTACCCGGACGCATATCGATGGGATAGGTTATCTACAGCAGTGGCAGCAAAGGGTTCTCTCTTCCTTGGAGAACTGGTAGTCTCCCTTGAGCAAACTGGAAGCGCGAGTTCAACCCGGAGAAGGTAGATGGAAGGATATCTGGAGCAGATGTACAATCATTAAATCAGCGGATGGACCT